>BHFT01063122.1:0-14604 GCA_004320025.1 Laticauda laticaudata | reverse complement strand
TTTACATCCTCTTTGCATCCGTTGGTGCAGTGGGACATGGGCTTAAGACTTGTAGTGCTTGGCAGCCCTCTCTAAGCAGTTTACAGAGTCAGCATATTGCCCCAACAACCTGTGTCCTCATTTTACTGACCTAGAAAGGCTGGAAGGCTGAGTGAACCTTGAAGTGGTCAGGAGCAAACTGCTGGCAATTGGCAATACTGCATTCTAACTTCTGCGTCACCATGGCTCTCTAAAAGCAATAATTTACATTGTCTTAAATGTGTATATAAGCAGAAAGATAGAGAGTAATACTGTACAATGACAACTGAGGATGTCTGAATTGGTTTATCCTTGGAAAAATGATTTTATTTTGGCTTTCTCACCTTAATTTTTTTAAAAAGTTATAATATTATACATACAAGTGAAACAAACATTAAAAAGTTATGATATTTATGTAGTTACTTACCAAGCACATCTAAATTATATTAAAGTAGCCAAAATATCTTTACAATCCCCAATGCATGTCACAACCTTTGAGTATCCCTAATGTTTTGAAACTGAAAGTTCAAACATTTTATATGCCCTAATTTTATGCACACAGATAGTTATTGTTAGCTTTCAAAAATTAAGTGGAAAGATGAAAATATGTCACAATTTCATCTTATAATCTTTGAATTATCCAACGAAGGGAGAGAATTATGACTGAAATGGCATCTTTGGTCTGTGATGTTCTAACTTGCTCCTTATTCATTGATGGGTCTTCTTTCCACTTTCAATCTGATTGGACGGTCATCAATCTTTGGGTCTGCTGGGGACAGAAAAAGTGGAAAAGGCCATGTTTACTTTATTTAGTGTAGATTGGAGGAGAAAGGTGAGAGTGAATGGGAGAATGAATAAAATAAAATAGAATAACAGAGTTGGAAGGGACCTTGGAGGTCTTCTAGTCAAACCTCTGCTTAGGCAGGAAGCCCTACACCACAACTTACAAATGGTTATCCAACCTCTTTTTAAAAACTTCCAGTGTTGAAGCATTTACAACTTCTGGAGGCAAGTTGTTCCACTGATTTATTATCATTTATTATAATTATAATATTTATTATAATCATTTATTATAAATGTTTATTTTGTTCTAACTGTCAAGAAATGTCTCCTTAGTTCTAAGTTGCTTCTCTCCTTGATTAGTTTCCACCCATTGCTTCTTGTCCTGCCTTCAGGTGCTTTGGAGAAGAACTTGACTCCTTCTTTGTGGCAACCCGAGATATTGGAAAAGTGCTATCATGTCTCCCCTAGTCCTTCTTTTCATTAGACTAGACATACCCAGTTCCTGCAACTATTCTTCATATATTTTAGCCTCCAGTCATCTTTGTTGCTCTTGAATAGGGACATCAGGTGACCAAACACACAAAGATATTATTAGATTGTTCACATGTCAGCCATTCTGTGGTATTATTCCCAATGTATTTGCGATGTTTCAAGCATGGCCAGAAACTTGAATATATTAGAGATGCTGAATTAATGCTGTTCTTAAACAGATGCTACCAAAAACCTTTAGTTAAATGAACAACCCACCAATAATAAATGAGCAGAATTAAAGAATGAAGAGTGAAGCAAGATTTGCTTTAAATCAGTCACAAACCATGCATATGGAAACACCAGACATTTCACTTCTGGGGATATAGCGGAAGATGATTGACCTCTGTGGGGAAGCAAAGAGAAGACAGATTGGAAATGTTGTTATTATGTCCTGGTTTCAGAATGAAACGAAATGCTAAAATAGTTCACAGGTGTATAGGACCAAGTACATGTTAAGAAAGTGTTTTCATGGAATGATGTTGTTTCCATAAACTGCAGATCTCCTGCTGATGTTCTTAATAGAAGAACAATGCTGGCAACATTGGGCATTTGAAAGATTTTTTTTTTAAAAAAACAGCTTTTCCTTATTTGGGAAAGTGCCAAGGGAGGGAGCAATGATCACATGTGGGAAAGTTTCAAATTGCCAGTAGGTGGGGCATTTTGCTGACAGACAAAAAAGATGACTGAAATGCCTCTAGAGCTCATATCCATTCAGAATATGAAACCTGGGCTGAACAATGCAACAGTTAGTCTTTTCTTTTCAATACTCCCTGGATTTCTAAAATGCAAAGGAAGAATAATCCTAAAGGGGCAGCTCATGTTTCTTTTGCATTGCAAGTTCTTATGACTTTTCCATAGTTTTGTTTGCTTTGCTGTCCATCTCATCTACATCCCTATTTTTTTGTGCTCAGATGCAGATAGATACACTGGACAAATGTACTGAAATAATGATGCCCTGGCCTTTGATTGATATTTATCAATCAAAATATCACTAGAAAAAATAAGTGCTTAATAATGTTATTTTCTGACTATTTTAGGCTACGAATTGATCTAACAGTAAATTCTAAAGGAATAGAATTGGAGTTAGTATAGAAAACCAGGTTATAATCTCCAAACCAGATTGAACAATTTTACATATTAATATCATAGAAAATAATCAGAAATATAAAGTTGTTTAACAATGCTATCAATTTTTTTAAAGTAGAATAAAAGACCTTTTCCAAGTTTTTATTATAGCTTTTCAGACGGTTGTAAAATATTTATATCATTTCGCACATACTTCTCTAGATCCAGGCCTGGGTTCTAAATGAAGAGTAGACAGCAACTTTGTTAAAAACGACCCAGAAATAACAGTTTTTGGAGACTGGACAATAGTTTTTTCAGATGTTTGGACCCAGGAGTGCTCTCTTTAACAGTGGGTGCACCTGGGGTGGGATTCAACTGGTGTAATAACTGGTTCAGTGAGTGTGTACTTTGCATGCATAGCATTTGAAAATCATCTCACACAGGCGCATGAGCAATTGGCTGTGCCATGCAAAGCAGCTGAGGTTGAAAAAGCAGGAAATAAAGGACAGCCAAGACTCGGGGCGGGCTTGTGGGCCAAACAGAAGAATAGAAGATCATCAGAGCAAACCGGTTCCTTCTCAGCTGATCTTAAGAGCTACCGATTCAGAAGAACTGGGCCGAACTAGTAGAATCCAGTGGTGGGATTCAAATTTTTTTTCTACTGTTTCTGTGGGCATGGCTTGGTGGGCGTGGCAGGGAAAGAATATTGTAAAATCTCCAATCAAAGGTGGTATTTGTCAATTCTCCAAAGTACTCAAAATTTCCACTACCAGTTCTCCAGAATTGGTAAGAACCTGCTGAATACCACCTCTGGTAGAATTCCACCTCTGGGGTGCACCACTGCTTTCCTCTAACCTCGTGGCATTATCTCCTCTCTTTTAAGACACCTTTACTACCTTATACTATCTTATAAAATATATATACCATATATATATATGTATATGTATGTATTGTTTAAAAAAAAAAAACAAGCAAACCACGAAAAGCAACTTGCAAAAGATGAATTCAAAGCACTAAAACCCTGAAAAATATAAAAGCATATCATACTCCCAGCAATAAGGAATGCCATCGTAAGGTAATGGAACAGAAAAATTTACGAAAACAAGAATTGACAGACTCTACTCCAAGACTCACATACAGACCTATAACACGACCAACACATATCTGGACTACCAAGAAGAAAATTTATAATACAGGTCACATAAGCAAGAAATCCAGCAGACGATCCATACACAGCAGGAAAAATCTTCAGATGGCCCCAAACTATTACGGCTCCAAAATACAAAAGAAGGCATACCTCTCAGACCCCGTCAGCTCCAAGGAGCACCACTACAACTAGCTAAATACTTAGCAAGACAACTACCAGCCCATGCTGAAACCACAACTTCATATGTATAACATCATAAACCACTTCTTAGAAATAATAAAGATTAATGGTGAACAAGAAGATCTGCTTGTAAGTTTCAATGTGGTTTCACTATTCACTCAAGTCCGATAAAAGAAATCTCTTGAAATCATCAAAAATATACCATCAGCTAAAGACTCGATGGAACTAAGAACAGCCTAACAACACTATTTCATATACAAAGAAAAGATACAAGCAAATTGAAGGAGCCCTTTGGCAACACTGGACCACATATACAGAAAACCACACCAACGCTACTCCAGCCCAATCCACACCACCATGTCCAGCAAGATGCAATTCCAGTGGTGAAAACCACTAATTTTGACCAGAAAATAACGCCTCAGATAAGACTACATATAAAGACTGAACTATGCACATGACTGAAGTTGTGACAGTCAAGTGGGCTTCACAAAAACAAAATCACTTAGTGAACAAAAACACAGCAGAGTGACTAGAAGACCTAGAAACTAACAGACTATGGAACAGCTGTCTCGCTACATAAAGCAGTATACAAATAAAATAGAAAATACGTACACAGGCATCACATCAAGATACTCAAAAAACCAGACGAAAAAATAGCAGCATCCTTCAAGAAACCCAAAGACAAAAATTGGACTGAAACAAGAGGCATATAGCGAAATTCCCTTACACCTATGCTCACGGGCCACAATACATTGGACAGGACAATAGAAGAATAATACCGCGCTAGATGAACAAAATATTCAGTAAAAAACGGAACACACCTCCTCGACTAGTTCCAAACACATGAACAACACAGGTCACAGGATACATCAACTTCAAGTGGCATAAACCTAGCACTAAGAAAACCCAGCCATAGAATCATCAGGAAGCATAATGAGATTGAAACAAAGACTTGAAAGCATGAATAGAAGAGATATTCAGCAGACTGTTCAATCATTTGGAAGCGCTGCAACTCCTCAAATAGAAGAATTCCACGCCACAAAAAACGACAAACACCTAGAGCACAGACAGACTCCTCTGATGCCTCCATACTCAAACACGACCACCCACCAGGCACCCAGATGAACCTAGCTTCCTAATGATAGCAGCCTCCTTTGACAGTAGCCATTCTGGACAAGGCCAAGCTCAAGCTGAAATCCTCCAACCAGGAAACAGGTGTTGCCAGCCAATCAAAGTCACAAAACAGACAGAAGAAACAAAAACACAATCAAAGTCAAAAAGCTCCAAATCCAATCAACACAGACCCAGCCCCTAGCAAATCAGAATAGACGAGCCTTGAATTTGAAAACACAGATATGCTGGAACCCAAATCCATACAGAAGCCTGATGTAGCAATGAGATTCTGCTGACAACGTGCTACAATTTGATTTAACAGACCGTAACAAATGACGTGGATAACTACCGGAAGATAGCTAACAGCACACATGTAGTACGTGCGAAGCTTAAAAAAAACAAATTTAACCCCATAATGAGAAGTTCTTTGTTGATTTGTCTAGGCGGAATCTTTGTGTGAAGTTCATCTTTAATAAGCGTAATGTTGTCTTTTGTAGGTGCGTCTTGCTGGCTGCTGTCGTGTGGTGTGAACTTTCAATTGGAAGCTTATGGGATTTAATTTTGATCTTGCAGTTTCGTAGAAAGTGTGAGGATACATAAATGAAGCTCTGTGCGACTTCAATCTATTTCAAAGTCCTGGTCAGATGGTGGGTTTCCTCCGTGAGGTGACATATTTGTTTTCTGAGATTTCGAAAAAATCGAGTTAGAAAAACCAAGGAGTATAATGAAATCTGCATTGCCTGCCCCACGACATACAGTATGGGAAAACTAACCAAAGGAATTATGCACGCATTGAAGAAAAAAGAACTCAATCAAAAAAGAAACGGACCTTTCCTTGGTCCAACACCTCAAAGCCACAACATGAATTGACTTGAATAAAATACAAATATCAGCCAGAACGAACACTTTTTTTTTTTGTTTAACATCAGAAAATCAAGAGAAGCCATAGAGAATAGAAAAAATGCCACATTAGCATGAATAAACAAGAATACCTTGTCCGACCGTACAACCATTGGAAACTGCCCTTCATTAATAAATATTGCACTCTACGGGAGGAAACCACACATGCTAGACCAGATATGAAAAACTTGAAGTCCAAAGAGCTTCCATTTAATGACCTACTTCCTACAAACTGCCGAGATCAAAAATTAATCCCCATAGCTTCAATTGAAATTCCACAAAACAATAAGAGCCACCAAACGCAATCCTAAAAAGAAAAAGAATTGGCCCTTTTATTAAAAAATGAACTTTCAACAAAAGATTCACTCTAGACAAAATAAAAAAAGAATTCACACTTACTCAGACTAAAGCAACAAATTACCCCTTACTTTGGAAAAATCCAAACAACTTTCATGTTATGGAGAGCTGAAAACACAGACCATTTCAAGACAGACCATAGTACAACAACTCAGAGAAAACTACAGACAACACCAGAAAAGACAACGTCTCCCTCTCACAGCCACACATGAACAAACAGTGCCAATCTCAGACAAGATCTCAATGAAGTGAAACCAATTCTTTCGAACAGGATTTCAAAGTTGCTGTTGCTGTCCAACACATCACAGAAACCATATATGCGGAGTTGAACACACTGACCAAAAACACCTTGATGATGCTAAACGAATCAACTCGAAATCACCAACATCCTCGGCACTACGCTAACACCAAAACAACTCAATCAAAAAGAACAAACTGCCAACTAATAACCTGAAAGAAGACATAGCATAATAATGCCTACCAAGCAGACAGGGCAATCAACATGGTTATGATACATCGTGACTTACCAAACCATTTAAGCAAACCTACTCCAGAGACCCCACATCAAACCCTTAAACACGACCCTCCACCTACCTGGAAAAAACCACCAATCCAAAATAAAGCTCCCCAATCAGCGAAAATCAAGCCAAAAATCATACCCAGAAAATCATCCAATGCTAAGACTGTATGGTCTCCCCAAATCATAAAGAAGGAAACCCACTAGACAATAGTCGAGCTCATAGGCTCACCTCTACAAAAACTTAAGCCAAATTTCTCGCCAAACAATTACAAGCCCTCATGCAGAATCCATCAAGTCACAGGTAAAGGGAACTCATGTCAGTTCATGAGATCATAAAGAAACAAAATACAACCAGCGACCTACTATGTAGCTTCGATGTCACTATTCCTCTTTCAACCAAGTGCCTATAAAGAAGCTTGACAGCCATCGCAAACAAATACACCCCCCAAGTACATCCTAGATCTTACAAACCGATGTCCTAGCAATACATACTTCACCTACATGGACAAAATTACAACAAATAGACAGAGGCATCCATGGGATCACCTCTCACTGTCATCGGCAAACCATCTAGATGAACACTTTGAACACAGGCTCTAAGAAAATCTATCACAAAACCAAAACTCTGGCATCAGATACGTAGCATACACTGCATAATCTGCACACGGAAGAAAAACTGAAACAAACTTCTCAACACTCAAACAGCCTGCACCGCCAAAATACAATTCCCGATGGAAATGAACGAAGCCAACAATAACTTGCCCATTCCTAGTGTCTTATATACAAAAATCAATGGCCCTAGGAACACACATTACACTAGAAGAAAACCATTACACCGCTATTACTATGCACTCTCACACCTCCACCACCTCAGCACGATCATTCATGTGCCCAGACACTCATACTCCTGAACAAACATGCTTAGCACGATGAACAACACTTGAAAAACGAACTACACACTCTCCAAATGTACTTACAGCCAGGATTCCCAAAAAAAGAAAGATTTCCTCACAACCAAAAGAAAACCCCAGACCAAAAGCCAAGACAGAGAACACAAGAGAGGCAAAGCCTCTCATATATAAAGCACTAAGATGACAGAAATCCAGCAAGATCCTCCAAAAAACAACATTAAAAGACAGCATTTTCTGCACAAACAAGAAAAATATCCACCATCCTAAGAAACCCTAAAGAACAAAATCCGACGTTGAGAAAACCAAAGGAGTATAGGAAATCCCTTGCACTGCTCCCACCACATACATAGGACAAACTAACAGAAGAATTAGTGCATCGCATGTAAGAACACAAGAATCAATCAAAAGAAGAAACTGACCTCTTCCCTGGCTCCAACACTCAAAGCCAGCAGGAACATTGAATATTGACTTTAAAAAATACCATAACTATTGCCAAAACGTAACACTTCAACAACAGAATACATCAGAACCATAGAGATAGAAAAACGCGCCAGCGAAGCTAAATAAACGCAGATAATACTCTCCCGCCTACCAACCATTTGAAACTCCTCATTTATAAACCGAGGTACCTAAATATGAAGAATGACACCAGACCACACCCACAAGTGCACACACAAGATGCTACACCGATCACTTCCACGCAGAATAAAGACTCACACCCGACACAGAAGAGGAGACACGACCACTAACCAGAAGCCATACTGCAGCTGCACACTACCACTCGTCAAACCTCTGTGACCCATCAAGAAGCAAACTGCAACCCATCACAGAAGAAGTGACGATCTGGCAACAACACGAAAAAGCCAACAAACAGATCACAGCTCAACAGCTCAAATCCCCCAGCACTAAGAATAACCTGAGACACAGCCCACCAATGCAGACACACCCCCATACAGAACCACACCACCTGACAATCAGAAACGCCAAACTCCCACACCACATCAAGTCACCCCCCCACTAGCAGTTAAAAGAAGCAAGCAGCTGCAGCTCACATTACTCTGGAAGCACGAGTCCTGAAGAAAACGCCTGAAGATGATCAGAGGAGGAGTATAGGTCTGGAGAAATGTATGATGACTGGCATGTTGAAACGTTGCTACTAGCATACTTCCAATTCTATCGGCAGGAGAAAACCCGAATAACCAAAGATCCACATACAAATACTCGCGAAAACCTCAGAAAACAAATATATATATATATACATATATGCATATAGTAGTACTATATATATATAGTACAAATGTAGGAAAAATACCAAGGTTTACTGTAGTAACAAACTTCAGTTACGCAATCCTTAAAGTTAAAAATAAATTTAAAAAATAAGAAAAAAAGAGAGAGAAGGAGAGAGAAAAAAGGATAAAGCAGATGAGAAAGGTCTATAGTGCATATTAGACTTCGGGAAAGTCACTGGTTTACTAAAGATATGACTTATAAGATAGTGTAATCATATAGAAATTATTGAAATGCCATATATGTGCTAAAGAATGTTTTCTTTCATCCTTTGATTAGAATAAAATCATCCTTTGATTTAGAATAAAAATACAAAACTACTTTTCCATTTTCTCAATATGATTATTTTAACCAGCCCTCATTCCTAGTACAACTATAACTCCACATAGATAATCAGATTCCAGAATTCATGTTTAGAATTGAATATGACATTAATACTTTTAACATATAAAGCTTGCAGTAAAGCTACATATATGCTTAAAAATACTATCCCAGAAAATTATGAAATATTCACAGGATTATACAATTTGGGCCAATGAACTCTCAATGTTTTTACATCTCTGATAGAGACTTTCTGATGTCCATTCTTCCAAATAATTTGAAGTGGCTAAAGCATTTGGTCCATTTGAGCTGTGAAAACATGCCATTTTTATTAAAACAATCATTTGATAACATTTGATTTGAAGGTCAGTAGCCTGGTTTTGGTCCGTACTTTTCAACAAAACATTTTACCCTCTATTTTTAAAGTTACAATTTACTTTTCCAAAGAGTTAATTAAATATTAATACATCTTATTATCAAAATTAAGGCAACTGACAGGCAGCACTCCTAGAAATGGAATGCCCTTTCTACTGTATATTTTTCCATGAACTTGCAAGATGAATAAATAATAGCTTAGCAACATAGGCTGTAGAAGATAATATTTATAACTTTGTAACATAAGTCAACCCATAGAAGTTGATATTCTAATACAGTACATTTTTATTGAGCCTTCTTATAGTTGATAAAATATATGACCAGTATATGTTTTTGCAAATCAAACAAATTGAAGCCATCCTCTTCAAATGGTCATCTCAATTTAGCGAATGAAAAGCTTGATTATCTGTATTCAACGTCAATAATAGCAGATGTAGCAAAAACCTTCCTACTGCTACAGTGCCTTTTCTTCAAATTAGCAACTGATCAATGCATTACAGGGAAAAAGAACCCTCATTTTGAATTCAAAACATTGTAATATTTACAGAGGCATGGTTATGATTTATCTGTATGAAACTTCAAGTTGTAAATATGTTGATTAGTACTAACATTGCTGCCAAGTCCGTACCTGCCACTTTTATTGTTGAAGATGGTTTAAGTTCTCTTTTCAGCCCACATACACTTTTAGCATCCCTTTGTTTGTGTTCCAGATAGACTGTAAATATTAGACCAGAATAATACACATTAGTCAAATCTATTATTGAGAAGAAATTAGTGAATCAGTGATTCCTTCACTTCAGGTTCTTTTTTTTTAATGATAAAATAGGGCTTTTGGTTTTTCAAGGTTAAATGCTAGAATGATACAGAAGCAGTTTTTCTCCCCATTTATATCTAATTGATGCGTTCTTTACTCAGACACTACTTTATTCTATAGTTTATGACTCAGTTTCACAGATATCCATAAAGGAAAATGTGACTCATGTACTATTCTGAATAAAATAAAATAAAATAAAATAAGACTAGAATCACACATATGCTAAACTGTCTTTGCTTGAAGCATGGCTTGTGGAGTAATCCTAATGTCTGGTTCGTACAACATACTAAACTGAAAAGCAAACTGGTCCCATGATGGCTTGGTGGGATAGATGGTTTAAAATGATTCAAAATTATTCTTTCTTCTGTGACTTTGTTTTTAGTATGGAAACAAATCAAGAGTTTACAATACTTACAGTTAAGATGTATGAAGCTAACTCAATGCTAACAAGAACCCTCGGGCAATTCCAAGAAAAGATCTAGATGATTAAAAAGTTGCAGACCACATTAGATAAATGCCTCTGAGGCTTTAGAATGGTTCCAGTATACACCGAACTTGGATCCGTGAAATTGATTAACAGTGATCTAAAGTAGGGGTGTCAAACTTGTGATTTGTGGGCCAGATGTGTCACATGCTGGACACACCCACATCTGGTTTACTGAAGGGGAAAAGTGTAACGATACATCACGTGTACAATGACGTGACAATGCAAGTTTGACATCCCTTATGTAAAGCCTTACAAGTCATACAAGAAAGCAATAGCCCATAGTATTCGTAGTGTTGAATAAGTTGAGTAGGGGAAAATTATTGACTATATTGAGTTACAACTGAGTTCCAAAGTCAAATCTTTGCCCAAATACTTTCTTTGAAACAAGATAATTGTACTAATGGGAATATGTGTTATTTTCATATCCCAGCCTGACTTTTTGAACTTTTTGAACTGGGAGCTTTTAAAAATCATCCTTGGGAATTGAGATTTAAGAATATTAGTGCTACTACTGTAATACTGTGTGGATGGCACCAAAGTAACATAGAAAAATCTACCCATAGAGCTCTTGAGCAGAATTTAGCTGCACATATCTAGTATCTTTACGAAATATTAATCCCCTTAATTATGTAATTAAATACTGTACAATAGAAGACAAGACAAATTCCTTGTGTGTCCACTCACACTTGGCCAATAAAGAATTCTATATTATACTAAATCAAGCAGCAATATTTTTATTTATTAGATTGTATCACTTTCATGTCTTCATAGTCAACTGGAAATTATTTTTTTCTGGAAATCTATTTTTCTATTTTTTTTCCTGAAAATTGATTAGGTCCCATCAAGTTGTTTTTAACTTCTACAGACCACATAGATGAATTTGATCTATGGTGTCCTGTCTCTAACCTGGACTTTCAGGTCTTCCAACAATATACTCATTGCCAGTGTTACTGAGTCCATCTATGTTGCTGCTGATCAACCTCTGCTTTCCTTCCCTTCCACCTTTCCTAGCATTAGAACCTTTTTGAAAGAGTTAGATCTTTGCATAATGTGTCCAAGGTAAGATATGTGAGCCTACTCATTTGGGCCCCAATGAGAACTCTGGATTGACTTGTTCAATCAATCAGCCATTTGTTCATTTTTTTGGCTGTCCACTGTATTTTCAGGAATTTTCTCCAATACTAAAGTTCAAAAGCATCATATCTTGCCTCTTTAAAATCCAGCCTTTGCTTTCATAAAGTGTCACAGGGAATACCATGGTCTGCACTATTGTGATCTTTGTATGTCAGACTTGCCACAGTTTAAACCTCTAAGTAAAAATGATCCTTGACTCCATTCATTGGGAAAGATATTTTTATGAGAGTTCAAGTGTATTGCAGTAATGCAAAGTCAGAACTGACATTTTCCAGACCAAAATCACTAAGTTCTATTTTCCCCTTTTATCTGCCCCTTGTTGCCCACTATGTTTTTAACCAATCCAGTTTGTGTGAGATGTTTTCATAACAGTCAGTCTGGGCTTGAGTTGGTATGTGTCTCATTTCTTCTTCCAGTTGTGTGATCTTGGAGTAGCTTTCCGAGGTGGCACAGCTTTCAATTTCCCCTACCCCTCTCCCATTGTTTTGTCTCCCTCCTGTTCATGGCAGATTGTCATCACATGGCAGCAAAGCACAAGAGAAGCATAAGGCAGCAGCTAACAATGTATAGAAAAATCAGAGCATTGGAATATCATTTTCAAGGGACTTGGGGCTAGTCTGCTGCATAATTGTTGACTACTTGTTTCTTTACTCTTATATTTTGATATTTCTAAGGCTGGTTGTCCTACCTGTTCTGATTAGTTTTGCCTTCTTTATATTTAATTATAGTTCTCTTTTTTTCATCCAGAAAATAGAAAAATAATATATTAAAACAACTATACTGGGATTAAACTATGTTCAACAAAGCAGATTTTTTGTTACAGATAAAAATGTCTAATACTTTAAGTGAGTCACATGCAGGATTTTTCCCCCTTTTCTTTTTTCCCCCTTGTTTTAATAATAAAAAATAATCCCTGGAACTCCAGGGTTTAATGAAGGAAAAAATAGAAGTAGAAGATAGTAGCATTTTGCCTCACCTCCCTGAAGTTTAGCTCAAATTCTTTCTTAATAAGTTACATTTATGTTTGCAAATTGGAAAGAGGGCCATTGATTATGAACATTTACTATTATTTTTCATAACATATTGCTCAAGATAATGCCAAGTCAGTGATAAATGGATGCCTAAAATGTTCACATTTGCCATGTTGTAGGATATGTATTTTTAAAAGCCATTTCAGAAATATTAAAGAAAGTGTGGACATAGAAGATAATGAACCAATCCATCTTCTAACCCTCTAACAATAATCAGGTTCCCTAGTCAGAAAGCAGGATAAAAAATGGAAATTATAATATTGTTGATTATGATGATGTGCAGACCCCTAGCCAACATGCTGCAGATATTTTACTGCTGTACTTAAAAGAGAAGGCAATATTCCTACTTTTCCATGAAAAACAATTTCTTTTCTTTAAAAAAAAAAGCTGTTTCATTACTTGCTTCTGAAGGAATCTTAACATAACTTCTTTAGATAAAACCTGAAACCTGGAAAACTATAGATGCATAAGTCAAAAAAGCAACATGATAGCTAAGTGGAAACAATGGCTATGGAATAGACCAACTTCATCCTGAACCTATTTTGATCCCTTTATGAGAATAAAATAGGGAGACCAACAAGTGAAGAAGGATTTGCCCTCACTAACTCTGTGCAATGATTCCAGTCTAATATCAAAACAGGTAAACACACAAAACAGAAAGTATTAATTAGTCACCAATGTCAAAAATGACTAAGATGTTAGTTGACCTGGACTTGACTGCCCATATTTTTCATTCAGAAGAATAAACATGCTGAAACAGTTTTTTCAATCCATGTTATTAGTGTTGGAGAATCAGTAAGACAAAGAAACAAGGCTTGAGATTCGAAGAAGAAACATAGTTGGAAATAGCTTATGTCAACATCACTGAACATATCTTCTATCCATCTTTGCTTCTGCTACATCCATATAGTCTTTCATTGTCTTTTGAACTTCATAACTTTTATTCTTCTTCAGTTTTATCTAATCAGCAGGGGTGGGATTCTATCAGTTTGGACCGGTTCTATGGAACCAGTTGTTATGATTCTGCATAGTTCAGAAAACTGGCAAATCATGCCCTTGGCTGTCCCAATCCTCTCCACCTGCCCCTCTCCTCCCCTCCTCACCCAGTCCTTATCGCACATGCCAGACATCACTGACTGCATTCTCCCCCACCCAGTCACTCCTTCAGGTATTTCTTCCCCCCTGATGATCAGACCGTCGCTGTTTTACTGCTTTGCCCAGGAGGCTTCCCTGAGGCCCAGGAAGTAAAAAGGGTTGCAGGGGGTTGGGGAGAGCTGCGTCCCCACCAGGCTTCATTTTTTGCCTTCCTGGGCCCCAGGGAAGCCTTCTAGAAGCAAAAACACCCCCCAAGAGACTTCCCTGAGGCCCAGGAGGCCCCAAAACAGAGTGTGTCGGGATGCTGCACCCTCCTCTGTGCTCCATTTTTTGGCTTCCTGGGCCCCAAGGAAGCCTTCTGGGAGCAAAAATGCCCCCCAGGAAGCTTCCCTTAGGCCCAGGAGGCAAAACAACAAGGGGGGGAGGGGTGCTAAAAAAAGAAAGAAAGAAGCCACGTCCACCCAGTCACAGGGCCATGCTCACTTAGTCATGCTCACAGAACTGGTTGTTAAACAATTTGAATCCCCCCCCCCCC
>BHFT01063121.1:0-13266 GCA_004320025.1 Laticauda laticaudata | reverse complement strand
AATGCCTTTCATTGTAGGCCCACCCAACATACGATGGCCCAACTCTACGATCAGAGTGTGAATGAGACAGGAGAAGGAATCATCCCATCAATTCATTCTATCATCCTGTCTTGCCACTCCACTGCTCCAGCTGGGAGTTGCACCAGTGTCTTAGGAGGTTGTGCTGCTTCTTCTTCACCGTGAAGCTCTGTTGGGTCCTGGCACATCCTTAGTGTCTATCAGGTTTCGCCCTTGCCTCCATTCCCCAGGCTCCATGTCCCATTGCCTTGTTGGAGGTCCACGAGCCTGTTTGCAACACTGCGGGTAGCGGGTGCGCATGGAGATTGTTGCAGGTGCAGCAAGCTTCCACGATCCTCCTCACGGTCTCTGGGTGATCCTGCATTGGTGGTGAGGAGTACCATGGAACCTTGTTGGCCAGGATGCCAAAGGCATTGTCACCACCCGCCTTGCCCTGTGACAGCCTGTAGTTGAAGATCCTCTCTTCACGGGTGAGGCACCTGGAGGTGTAGGGCTTCATGAGGTAGTTCTGAGGGAGAAGGCATCATCCCCCACGATGAAGTAGGGCACATCTTGCATGTTGTTGGGCAGGGGGTCTGGATCTGGGAAGCCCATGATGAGGTTTGCGTTCCCAGCCCTTCTTGAGGTCACTGGCGTTGTATACCTGGGCATCTGAAGATGAGCCGTTTGCCTGAAGCATCGTGTACATGAACTTTGTAGTCAGCATCGACCCATGGCGAAGAGGATGATGCTGAAGAAGCCCTCCTGTAGTTGTAATAAGAGGACCCTGAGTTGGCTGGAAGCTTTGTAGGCCACGTGTTTCCCATCTATGGCTCCAACGGTGTGGGGGAAGTTCCACTTCTGATACCACTGCTCTGCAACTTTCTTCCAGCCTTTCTCAGTAGAGGGGCACTGGAGGAGCTCCTCCAGATATTCTTCGATGATGGCCTGCACCACTTCTCTGACCACCAATGCTGATGGTGTTGTGTGGCACCCTACCAGCCGTACTGCATGCTCGCTGTAGTGTCCTGAGGCCAGGTGGCGCTGAGTCAGTGCACGTACGCTAGTTGCATTAAGCCCAGGGTCGCAGTTCGGGCCAGAAGTTGGTGCTCTGCTTGCGTCAACCTCGGGTCTCAGTGCTCCACAATTCGTCAAACATGGCTGGAGGCATCCTCATGAAGTTCTGGAATGCACAAGGGTCTTTCGTTCCTCAGCTCCACCATCACGCTTGTTCGTACAGTCCATACTCTGCTCTTCTCCTGATCCATCTTCGCGCCCAGACCGCTCTTGCCGCCTCCTTTTCTTCCCATAGAATAAGATGAAAGAAGCCTGTAGATGCTTTGCACTGTTGCAGAACGATGGTGGCTACCAAAAGGACTGTGTTACAATCCATGGTGGAGTATGAGTGGATTGCTGTAGAAGAGCAAGAGCCAGATGAAGGCTGCAGAGGTCTGTACAGCAGGCTGCTGGACTGAAAGTGAGATCCAGGTGAGTTCCTCCCCCTTTTTATAGGAATATAGGTTTTCCACTAGGTGTCCTTTTGCATACCCTCTAGGCATCCTCTAGACATCCTTAATATCCAAGATTGGTCCCGTCTGCGAACGTTTTTTCCGTTTTAAATGCTTTCTTTGCCGAGCTGCATCCGCTTTCATCCTTTCTCCGTCCGTGCTACTAATGCTGCACGTCTGTTTCCGTTCCTCCCTGTGTCCGTTTTCCGTTGGAGTGGATTTTAGTTGCGCGGATGCGCAGCAGATGCCTAGCGGATATAGCGGAACGTGTAACGGATGACGACGGATGTAGAATGGATGTTCCCACCCGTCTGTGCGTTGCAGATGCAGAACGGACGCGTTTGGATTACATTTTCTGCTCAAAAAGTTTTGACCGCAGCTCAAAACTTTTTGAGTGGATGAACCTCAGTCGACGGATGCTGGACGGAGAGGATGAAAAATGGAGGCAGTGAGTACAGAACGGATGAATCCGGGCGTTAACCAACGGATGGCAAGTGTTTCTCTCCGTTTTATATCCTCTTTCCATCCATTGGTGCAGTGTGACATGGGCTTAACTAACAGAATGCTGGGCTTCTTTACTAATGGCAAAATAAAATCTGGGAAAAATGGCAGCTGCTTCAGTGGTACAAGGCTCCTGCTGCTTCAGCACTGCTGCTGTGCCACTGAGGGCACATAATTCTCATTTTCAATGTTCCCTGACAGATTCCAGCCATACGTGTAATCCCTTGCTCCCTCCTCCCCTGTGCAGCAGCCACCCTGTATCTGCCTGCTGGGAAGGAAAGGGAAGATTTCCAACAACTCAATGGGGGAAGCCAACAGGAAATCAGTAGTCAATCCCATTCCCGTTGATTTTTTTTTGCCTGCCCATGGCATTCTGTTTCTCTGATTAGGTGAGGAAATATATCTGCAACAATGCCCCAGTGAGTGATGCATGGATTATCTAGGAGCTATATATTGTTAGCTAGCATTTGCATCTTTCCTTTCTATTCCTGCAGAAAGAAGTAACTAAGCAGCCTACAGAGGTAGAAGCACAAAGTACTAAGTTACGCACTCTAGTCTGACATGGAAAACTATTTCCTTAGCTGACAAATTACGTTTCCTTGAAACTCTTCCTTTTAAACCTTAGTGAGGCAGTGGTTTTCAGATCAAAGCCTTGGTTGGTGCCTTTAATGTCATTAGTTTGAAAAATCCATTGATGTTGACAAGCATCAAAATATAAAAATATAAAGAGGTATAGTAGTTAAGGCACCAGGCTAGCAACATGGAGACTGTGAGTTCTTGTCCCACCTTAGGTATGAAAACCATCTGGGTGTCTTCGGGCCATCACTGTTTGTCAGGCTCAGCCCAATTTCACCTCACAGGGTGGTTATGATGGGGAAAATAGAGTTTTAAATAGGAGGAGGAAGGAGTATTAAGTATGTTCACTGTCTTGAGTTAGTTATAAAAATTACACAGGTGGATAAAAATAAATTGTGAAACAGCATCTGGCAGCATCCCTAACTTCTTAACTTGTAGTTTTGATTTTCATAACCATTTAGTTTAACTTACATTCAATTCTAAATAGTATAATAGATTTTGAATAAGCCACAGTTAACAAAGTGTATTCACAGAAGCTTGGGAGAATCACATTTTTGTGATATCGAAGAAAGGGACAGAAGATTCATATAAAATATCATAACCAGAATAATAATGGAGGCTATGATATTTGGGCAAACAATATCATTTCTTTAAAAATGGCATTTGGAGTAAAATTACTTTAATGCTCATTCAAATGCTCACAAAAGTAGTCAGAACCAGTTTGGAAAGGCACAAGTACAAAGTTCAGAACAGATAATGCTGCTCACATTAACCTCCTAGGGAAATCTTTCATATCAGTTAAGCTATCCTATTTTCAAAGACAGCCCTAGATAAATTACGCTGGATATTGATCTACTAATAAATAGTTTTCACCTGTAAAGAGAACACTAGACCTATTGTGAAGGTTCCTACAGCGGGTTACTCCTCTGGTTTACTCAAGCAGCAAGATCAAATTTCTTCATCCCATTGCAAATTACAGGATAAGTGATTCTTTTGAATTGTTTTGCACTTGAAACATCCTTTTTTGAACTCAAAACTGTTGCTTCTGTTTAAAAGAGATTGTTCTAACCTTGCAGAAGTCCCAAGGACCGTTCTGGAAACATTCCAGACGGTATCAAAAAAGCACCTTATTTCAAACACCTTGGGACTGGTTGGAACGGTCCTGGAGCATTTCTGGTGAGCTCAGAGTAATCTATTTGAGATCAAAATACATCACTTTGAGATCACAATATTTGATACACTGCTAAGAATAAGTATGACCACCAATAATAAAAACAGAAATAGGAAGGAAGAAACAGCATTTCCACCAAGGAGAACACTTAAGGGAAGGAAGTAGGGAGGGAATTCTCAGCATTGTAAAAAAAAAAGAATCTTTACACTAATATTCCCCTTTCTTAGAGTAGAAGAAAACATCTTGCCACACAGATCCACATAGCTAGGAACCATAATAAAAACCCAAGATAAGTGGTAATAGACTGCTACTGAAAAATTGGCTTGCCAAAGCAAAACTCAGCAGCAGTTAAAATATTCAATTTGTGATGCTTTTACTGCTTGGCAAAAGAAGAAATCAAGCGCCCACCCCAAAATATCCCCAAGGGGAGTTTTCCTGGCTAAAGTGATAAAACTTGCTGCTCTCCTTGTGCAATAGACTGTGACTCCTTGCAAAAACATCAAGAGACTTCTTTTTCTTTGTTATAGTCTTACTTTTTTATATTTTTCTATGTTATTCTTTTGTCTGCAATATTTCTCTTTTTAATGTTTTGTTTTTTGTAATTTGCATTAGTTTTTATCTCTTTTTAAAAATACAATTATTGTATTTAAAAAAAAAGACCTTTGAGACTTAAGAGAGATGCATCAAGGAACAGCTGCCATTAAAGCATTTTTTTTCATTCCAGCGTTTTGTTCAGCAAAGGATTTTGCTGAAAGAAAATAGAATTCTCATTCACTACTGTTCAATTGGAGGGACAAAATGCATGGGACAGGAGAGGAGACAAACTTTTTAGTCCTGCTCTGTCTGCAGAAAGCTCCCCATGTCTATTCATATATTTGCATTGTGGTAATTACTGTCCGGGATTATGGTCTGAACAGCACTGAAGGCCCACCAATGAAGCCCCATGCATATCTGCCCCAAAGGTGCTATTCTAAAGGCAACTGGACCTTCTTGGTTTTTTTCTTTGAAGATGTTTTGATTATCATCCAAGAAGCTTCTTCAATACTGGCTGAATGGTAGGAAACAGAAGGGTTTATATTCCTTAGCAATCATCTAAATATAAATCCTTCTGTTCCGTACCATTCAACAGAACTAAAGAAGCTTCTTGGGTGAGAAGTGAAACGTCTTCAAGGGAAAAAAAACATCCAAGAAAGTCCAGTTGCCTTTTAGAAAAGCACCTTTGGGCTGGATGATTGAGAATCTCCATACACTCCATGCATATATTGTAGCTGTAATCACTATGGGATGGATGATTAAATATCCCTTGGTATTTTGGGTTTGAGAAGTATAGGAGGATCCTTTATGTGTAGATATGAAAGTGATCTAGAGTTTTTTCTGCATCAGTTTTGAGCTGTCAGGATCAGCTCCGCTCTCTTCAAGTGGGATAATACATATAACTCTCAAGATCAGAAAAAAGAAGATTGCCAATCATCTGGCAATTGGCACAACTTATTTCCTTTTGACTAGAACCATCTCACCCTGAGTTATCCATAAATGTCATGAAGATCCATTGCCAAAGAGCCACATATTCTGAAGTTTAGACTTTATTCTTCTGGGTCCAGATTTCCCATTCAACCAGAACACTATCTAACTCAATGCTTTGTGAGCTTTGATGAGAAATAGGTCAGGTGAGTTTCAGTTGAGACTAGCAATCTGGTGGTTTGTGTTTTAAACAGTGTAATGCATGCACACGCATAACCATGTGTTAACAGGAGACTACTGAAATATGCCACTGATGGAAAAGCTGCATGATTTTCCCTTATTGTTGGAGAGAGCTAGCAGCACTGTACACCTTTAAGGGGCAGGCAGTAAATGAGATTACTCAAGAGAGCCATGTATATAAAACTCACAAATCTTAGGGTCATGATACCCAAACATTTCAAGCACACGACTTATCAGTGATTAGCTCCTTGCCTCTTGGATAGTTGGTTTCCTGGATTGGAGGAGAAAAACCTTTTCTATACCAGATGTTGCAAATATAAGAAGTGGCTCTTTTCCATATTCCCTGAAAAACAAATTGCTTCAGAGGCAGGATGTTCACCTCATATTCCTCTGTCTTCAGATCACACATAATTATGGGATTCCATATTTAAGATATGTGCCACTAAAATCACAGCAATATTGTATGAAAATTGGTTCTAAGAGTATAAATATAATACTTATAATAGCAGATGCAAATTTCCTCCACCACCTCATGAAAAGCACAGAAGAACAACTAGGGACTTCTCATTTATTTTGCTATACAGAGGTCTCTCACTTGAAAACAGACTACTTGCAAGGAATTCTTGCTACTATAAGCTTCTTCTTAATAAATCTTATTAATCAAAGCTCTGAGAGGCTGGTGTTTGGGATTAACTGTTCCAGGCTGCTACTTACAGTTTTGACAGCTTGGTGAATACTCTGAGTTCCAGAGAAAAGTAAACAACTGTTCATTAACATGGCTCCCCTAGTATTCAATCTTTAGTGGGGTTTTTTTTTTTTGTAAGATAGTGGATGGGTATGTGAAGGGTAGTCTCCCAAAATCTAGGTACAGAAGTACATTTCTTCTATGGCAGTTCCATCCTACATTTGTGGTATACTATTCACTCTTTTAAAGTCTCATATTGACCTCCCTGTCCTCAGTCTTATCTGGAATAATGAAAAGTATTCAACTAGAGTATAGAGTATATTTTTGCAAATACAATTCCATCACTAAACAAGATGTCACGTGACCACAACCAGCAACTTCGCTGCTGGCTTCTCCACTGACTATGCTTGTCAACAGCCAGCTGTAAAATGTGCAAATGATGATTATGTGATCACAGAATGCTGCAACAGTCATTAATGCCTGCCAATTGCAGAAATGCCCGAATCTTGGCATGACTGCGAGGATGCTGTAACAAACGTAAGTGCAAAGACAAGTCATAAGGTGACTTTTGTAGCACCACTGTAACTTTGAACAATCACTAACCAATCATTCAGTGAGAACTACCTGTAATATCGACATGTCAGTGGTTGTAAACACTAAAAGGAAGTTAACATGTGGTTCATGGTTTATAGAAGACCTTTGATTATTTCATCCATGTCAAGTTAATGTGCTTAGAAAAATGGGAAATGTAAGACATCTCACTATGCTCATGCAAAAGCTACATAGCTCAGGAAGCCACTGTCATGCCCATGGCAGAGTTGGACTCTGAGGGAGAGGAGGAACAGCCAACAGGGAGTGGAGGTGTGGCTCTGGAGGTTGTGGAGGAGGCTGGGGAAGGGCAGAAGAGGCCGGTTGGGCAGTCAGAGGAAGAACTAGGTCCATCCCCTCTGCATCCTAGAAATACGCAGGGAGGAATGGAAAAGGAAACAACTTTGCTTACGAGAGAGAAGGCGGCCATGATCCTCCTCAATGGTTGAGTTGGGGAGTCCTAGTAAATAAGAGAAACGATTACAATAGCACGCATTGCCGAAGCAAGGCGTGTTTTATTTTGGCTGAAGTTATCTTGGTTGGCGTCCTTCCAACAGACTGTTTGCCTTGTTATTTCCTTGAACTTGGTATTACTTAGATCCTTGGTCCATTGTGGAAAATTTCATCAATTGTACGTTTGTTTAGTTTTTGTATTTTTATCTCTAGCCTGCTCTTAAGTTTGGCCTATAATTGCTTCTTTTGAAGACTAATTTTTTGAGTACATTTTATCTCCAACTGAGAAATTTATTGAACAGTGGGCCTAAGTTGGAGGCATTAAAGGACATTTATTTATGTTTTGGATTTTGTTACATTCGTGTTGTACACTCCGGGTCATCACAGCCATTGTGTAGACATGGCAAAATATTGACTGGCAATCCAATTTGGTAAAGTTACTATAGTGAGACAAATCGCACTTTTCCCCTAATTTATTATAATCTTTTTAAAAGGCGTTGCAGTGGGCTTAAGAGGTGGAGCTGCTTGTATCTATACAATCAAGAAGCTGTGATTTCAATCCTGTAGCAGCAATATTTTCCCTCTCTGGGCAGCAAAGAGAAAATATCTGCTGTGAACTCCACATAAGGCATCAAGAAGGGCATCGGCAGTAAATATTCATCTCCATTTCAGTTTGCCTGACTTCACCCCAATGGCAAGGGATTAAGGGTTTTGTTAAAGAAAAAAAGTGGTGGTCTTTTTAAAAATTAAGTTGAAGTATGTATTCTATTACCAATAATATTGTAATATTATAATATTTTTATGACTATGTTTTAATTCATAAAATTATATTATAAACTCTCAGTTTCTTATCTAGGCAATCAAGAAAACAGCCCATGCCAGATGCCAACAACGAATATATTTCTGGAAGGCACAAATTGCAATTGCAGTGTTAACAAAGAAGCACGCTGACTTTGAAAAGTAAAAATGAAAGCTTGGTGTTTAAAATGCTCAGTCCTTTGGGGATTATGGACAGCTCACAGGAGAAGCTAACTAGCAGTACTGTGAGCAAGCATAAGAGAAATGGGGAGACACAACTCAGCTTGGGAAGTATCGTGATTGAAGATGACGGTTGTTGTGAGGTCTCCACAGTTGTAATGATTGATAAGGTTCTGTACTGTGAGGAATCCGTAGACCTGCTGCTCGGAGTTTTTTCCTTGCTGCAACAGAGTCTGATTCAAAGCAAAGA
The DNA here is from genome assembly GCA_004320025.1 of Laticauda laticaudata. Taxonomy (NCBI): domain Eukaryota; kingdom Metazoa; phylum Chordata; class Lepidosauria; order Squamata; family Elapidae; genus Laticauda; species Laticauda laticaudata. The sequence goes on along the minus strand of BHFT01063121.1, from coordinate 4,858 downwards.
TCAACTAGGCACAGGGAATGGGGAAGGAGGAAAACGGAGAGTTCCCAATCAGTGCCTTTAACTCCATTATTAAATAATATGTAATTAAACTGGAGTAAATAAACATTTGGGTATTTCATTTATCTGCTCTGTGTGTGTCTGGCTGTTGTGTGTGCACATTTCCATGCTAAACACATATTTTAAACACTCAACCACTTACAAAGAAGAAAATAAATCATATAATTGTTAGTGTAAGAACATTGTCATCATCGGGTGTCCAAGAATAAATAACTTATAGGCTGTGCTATAAGTTGACCAAAGAACAATTTCTGGAAGTCGTGCAGGCAGCCAGTGGGCATCTCCTTTACCCAACAACCTTCCCATGGCTCAATATGAGAGACTTCCACATTGTTAACAGTGAAATTGTTAGTAATTTAAAGGGGAAACAGGTAACTCCCAAATTATGACTACACAACTGAGGCCAAAATTTCTGTTGCTGAATGAAACATTTATTAAGGAATTTTGTGCCATTTTACAACATTTCTTGTCCAGGTAGAAAGTGTAATCATCAATGTATGCTGTTAGGTTAGTAAGCACGGTGTTAAGTAAATGCTGATTCCCTATTGACTTTGCTTGTCAAGAACAGTTCCCACAAAAGGTGATGACATGACACCAGAACACTGTAAGCTGTTCATAAATAAGAGTCAATTGCCAAGCATCTGAATTCATAGATCATGTGACGCATGGGAAATGTTGCAACGGTCCTAAGTGTAAAAAATGCTCCATAAAGTCACTTTTTGCAAGTGGCAACATTGAAGGGACACTAAAATGAACTGTGTGTAAGTTGAACGACTACCTGTGTATTGCAGTCAATAATATGAGGTACTTGGTTCAAATGAGATGCACAGCAGGTACTCCATTGCCACTTCTATGTCCTCTTCACATCTTTTTCTGTTCAAGTCTGTTTTTTGCTCTGAAATGCTATTAAAACTATTCAACGCACTGGAAATTCCCCATTAACATCTTCACTTAAAAAAAATGGAGGAAGGAAACAAGTCTACTGTAATCCCCAAAAAATTTTGGTTTTTTTTTTTTAGAAGGGAAAAATTTAACCCCTTCCTTTTAAACCCTTTCCCTTTGGTCCATTTTTTCTCTGCTCTGTAATTTTTTAAAAAAACTTTGGAGGCAACAAGAAAAAGTTCAGTAAAGCCCATGTCACACCGAACCAACGATGCAAAGAGGATGTAAAATGGACAAGAAAAAGCTTGCCATCCGTTGGAAGAACGCGATTGTACTCCACTGCCTTTGTTTTGCTTCCTCTCTATCGTCCGCATCCGTTTAATGACGTTTCATCCACTCCGAAAGTTTTGAACTGCCCAAAACTTTTGCGCGGAAAATGGTATCGCAGTTCGTCCGTTCTGCATCCGCTATGCAATCCGTACGCATCACGTTCTGCATCGCCGCTATATCCGCTAGGCAAATCCGCTGCGCAGTCCGCGCAAACTTGCATCCGTCGGACGCAGGTCATGGAAGCGGGAAGGGGCGCAAGAACGGATGCAGAACAGATGCCAAGCGGAAATAAAGCGTTCAAAACGGATAAAACGTTCGTCAGAGGGACGCTATCTCGAAATATTAAAGGATGTCTAGCAGATGCCTAGAGGAAATGCCTAGAGGATGCAAGGGACCACACTATACTCCTATCAAAAAGGGGGAGCAACTCGCCTGCATCTCAACTTTCAGAACAGGCAGCCAAGCTGGTGCAGACCCTCTGCAGCCCTCCATCTGAGCTCTTCTCTTTCCACAGCATCCAGTCAATGTCCACTGTGGATCGTAACAGTCTTTTTTGGCAGCCGCCATCCTTCTGCAACAGTATGAAGCCATCTATAGGCTCTGACTCTTAACCGGGAAGAAAAGGAGGTGGCCAAGAAGCGTCTGGGTCAAAGTGGATTCGCCAGAAGAGCAGAGTTACGGACTGTACAACAAGTGATGGTGGAGCTCAAGGAACGAAGACATCGGGCCGTTCAGATATTTCCATGAGATGCCTCCAGCATGTTTTGAGAAGTTGTGGCAGTGGCATGACACCCAGGTTGAACCAGAGCAGAACACCAACTTCGGCCCAGCCTGGAAACTGGGCTCAAGGGTGGCACTCACTGCTGCGCCACCTGGCCTCCGGGACCACCTACAAAAGCATGCAGTATGGCTGGAGGCGTGACCACAACACACACATCAGCATTGTGGGTCAGTAGAAGTGGTTGCAGGCCATCATCGAAGAATACAATGAGGAAGCTCCTCCAGTGCCCGTCCACTGAAAGAAGGATGAGAGAAAATAAGTTGCAGAGCGTGGTATCGAGGTGGAACTCCCACACACAGCGTTGGAGCCAAAGATGGCAATCACGTTGGCCTGCAAAAGCTTCAGCGCAAGTCATGGGTCCACTTATTTTCCAAAACCTTAACAAAGGGCCCTTCTTCAGCATCTCCTCTTCGCCATGGTCGATGCTTGACTACAGTTCATGTAGCATCGATGCTTCAGGCTAACGGTCATCTTCCAGATGCCCAGGTATAACAACACAGTCAGCCTCAAGGAGGGGCTGGAAGGCAACCTCAGTCATGGGCTTCCCAGATCCAGACCGCTGCCAACACTACTGCTCTAATAGATGTGCCTACTCATCATGTGGGATGACGCCTTGCTCCCTCATAACCTATTTCCTCATGAAGGCCTCTAACTTCAAGATACTTCTACGCCTGTGAAGAGAGGATCTTCAACTACAGGCTGTCCAGGGCAAGGCGGTGTGGTGGAGAACTCCTTTTGGCATCCTGGCCAACAGGTCCAGGTACTTCTCACCACCATGCAGCATCGCCCAGAGACCGTGAGGAGGATCGTGGAAGCATTGCTGCATCCTGCACATATCTCATGCGTGCACCCGTACTCCCAGTCTTGCAGAAACAGGTCGTTGGCTCAACAAGGCATGGGGATTCAATGGAGCTGGGAATTAGGGAGGCAAGGGCGAAAACCTGATAGATCCTCAGGATGTGCAAGGCCCCAACAGAGCTCACGTGAAGGGAAGAAGCAGCGCAACCTCCTGATAACACTGGGTGCAACTCCCCAGCTGGATGCCGGTGGAGTGGGCAAGACAGGATAATAGCAAATGCTTAAATGATGCTTCCTTCAGCCTGTCTCATCTACACGGATGAGATTTGGGTCCATGTTATGTTGGGTGGGCCTACAGTGAACAGGCGTTTAATAGTAAGAGTTGTGTTTGTGTTCACATAGTGGTGGATGATTTGAATTACATTATTATTTGATAATAAAGGGCCATAGGTGTGGCACCTGGGAGGTGGACAATTACAGTCCCACTATGCTTGCACCTGGAGGCTTATCTATCCTAACAGTATCTAACCCACCCCACTGCTATCTTAAACACCAATCCCACAAGCATTTTTAAGGTTAAACCAATTTCTAAAGTTAACACCAAGACTTTATTTGAAAAAAGAAATGAGCAAGTGTGTGAAATCAAAGATAACACTTTATTGAACAAAAGCTGTAAAACAAAAAAATGACGCCAAGTCAACTGGTCCAAATAAGTCCACAGGTAGCCCAAAGCTACCTTGGTCTCTGGCACTCTTATATGTCACTCGGATGTTGTGCCCAGTCTGCAGGGGTGAAGGGTCCAGGTGCTGTGGTGGTGGGTGGTGCTGGAGTGCCTGGCCCCGAGAGGAACAACAGGGGACGTGTGTTTAGGAAGGTGTCGGACAGCTGGCTCAGCCTGTGATGCTGAGAGGTCCTTCCTCATGCATGGGGTGTCAGCCGCCGTACTGATGACAGATGTACTTGGGGCCGGGGCTTGGCTGTGGGTGGAGGAAAGGAAGTAGTTTTGTGGGGCTGTCTGGCTGCAGCTGGGTGAGGATGGCGGTGGGTGGGCATCGGTGGTGTGGGTGGCAATCGCTGTTCAGGTACGGTGGCATCCATGGTTGTCGGTAGGTGTGCATCGGTGGCATCAGTGGCAATTCGGTGGCTAACGGTGTCACCCGGATGACTCTGTGCTGAAGTGGAAGGCTGCTGCCTGTGCTGGCTGGACCTCCTGGTGCCGTAGCCTGTAGGTGAGGGCCTGTGGGGAAGCCTTGGAATGGGAGGGACATCACCTGGGGTGGAAGGAGCAGACCTGGACTGGGTGGGAGGCAGGTGCCTCTGGTCTGGAGGTTGTGAAAGGCAGCTCTCCGTGATCCGTCCTTCCACCACCTGGTACTGGGGGATCTGCCATGTTCCTTGAGGTCGGGTTGGACATAGGTGAAGGAAGGGCTTGCGGTTGGAGGAGTCGGAGTCGGTGTGAAACGCAGCTGAGAGAGGAGATTATGCTGGTGCGGATGGTGTCCCTGATCTCCAGCAGGACAGTGTGGCTCTGCCCTCCTGCAGTCCGGGCTCTCTGCGCTTTCTGTGGAGCAGAGCTGGGGGGGGGGGTGGATTGCGGCTAGGACTGTAGTGGACTCGATGTCTTCTTTGCTCGCGCACGCAGCACAGGGAGTCCTCCCACGCACTCCACCACGGTTACCAACTTGTCCGCGGGTTCTCCCGCATGGCACGCTCCACAGAAACGCTGCCTGGAGACAGGGGCTGACTCTCGTCCGGAAGAGGACTGCTCTCAGCTAAGGCTGCCGGAGAGAGAGGTAGTGAGAGGGGCTGCTGGTGCTCCTCGGTGCGCGGATCTCACGCCTCAGGAAGCTGCAGACCTGGCCCATGAAACGTAGGTCTCTCTGTCTGTCAGCTTCACAGTGGCCTGGCCAGATTTCTTCAGGTGGCAGCTTTCCGCGTACCAAAGGTGTGCATGTGATCTCCGCCAGCCTGAGGAGGCACCTCCCGATGTGTAGGCCCGGACTCTCCGCT
>BHFT01063120.1:0-14924 GCA_004320025.1 Laticauda laticaudata | reverse complement strand
GGTTTTCATGTGTTGGACTAGTGAGGAGGTGTGTTCCAGCTTTTTTACTGCATTTTTGTGTTCCTCCAGGAGGGTACTTATTCTTCTATAATAGAATAGAAATTTAATGAAATTTAAATCTATGAAATCAGATTTTATTCTTCCTTTGGTATGAAATTTATTATATTTGTGGATTGCTGAAAAGTTAGCACTTGCCTTACAGGTAGGAAAAATGGGCAATTGCTGTATTTTACTGATTCTGGGTGCAGTGGAGAATACTTTTCCATTTTAGCATTATTGACTATCACTGTGAGCATTTTCTTTATACAGAATGTGGGAGAGCTGTTCCAATGTATATTGTCTACTCCTAAAACAAATAATAAGGTTTCAGGTATTGCTAATAATAATCAAACATGTCAGTAGAGATTCTCAGTCATCCAGGTCACGGTTGTCCCAAAAGTGCTTTTTTCAGAACTGAAATGTCAGATCTGAAGAAGCTTCTTGGATGAGAAGCAAAATGCCTTCAAAAGAAAAAGCAGGAAAGTCCAGTTGCCTCCCAAAAAAGCATTTTTGGGACAATCAAACATATGCTGGATAAAACAGAACTTTTATTTAAGCGAGTGTTTTTCTAACTGCACCTATTTCTATGTTCCTCTTCCATTTCTGCATCACTGTGCTGAATTGTTTCTTACATATGATATCATCAAACCAAATATTTGTTAGAAAGATCAGAAATTATATTCAACACAAAGAAATGTGTAGAAATTATATTTCAATTACAATAATCTATATGTGCCTCCCAATTTCCTTTTTAACTTTATGTGAGAGGGGGCTATCTGGACATGTTTTCAAATTAATTTCTTAGCCTCATCCCCCAGTTCTCCAATTATTTGATCACTACCTTGCTAGTGTCTCTTCAACCTGTCTTTCAAAGCCATTCTCTATATCCTCCTCAATTATAAAATGGAATTAAAATGAGTTAGAGAAATCATCTGCTGTCATGTCTTCATTATGGCTCAACAATAAATACCAACATTCTTCATTATTATCCAAGGGTGGGTGGGCGCCTTAGCCTGGGGCATCAGCGCAGCTGACAGGTGGGCCTTCCTTCCCAGCAGCAGAGCTCTCACCAAGGCAGCGAGCGCCTCCCCGCCAGACCCTCCGCTCATCCTGCCAGGGCCGCACCAGAGCTGTGCAGGCTGGGCAGAGCCGGGAAAGCGAGCCATGGATGAGTGCATGCCTCCTCCTGCCCCTTGTTCCCAAATCTCACCTGGGTGAGCAGCGCTTCGCTTGCTCTGCAAAGCCGCGGCTTCCTCACCTCTCAGCNGCGCTTCGCTTGCTCTGCAAAGCCGCGGCTTCCTCACCTCTCAGCAAGCAGGAGGAACCGGCTGCAGCCTCCTCCCCCTCAGCCGCAGTGCAGACGTTGACCTTGCGGGGAGAGAGAGAGAGAAGGAGAGATCTTCTCGGGTGAGCGCCTTCCCTTGCAAGGCGGCGACGGGAGCGCCTGAAGCCAAGTGTCTCCTCAGGGCTCCAGTTTCAGGGAGGAGCCTTGACTGGCCGCATGTGGCTGCACCAAACGCCGAAGCATTGCTCTAACACCACGGCAGCAAGAGAGAAGGAAAGCAATGGTGGTGGAAGGTCTCCCGAACATCCAAGCTGTCACCGCCCGCCCACCCGAGGATGCAAGGGGGGGACTTAAGTCACCCCCCAAAAGACGGCCTAGCCATTTTTTCGAGGGTCAAAAAAAAATAAGGCCCGGCCTTATTATGTGAGAAACATGGTAAAATCTTTGGATGCCAGATGTTGTTTCTGAGAGACTCTACAGCAATCACAATAAAGAAGCACATGCCAAACTATCCTTTCAGGGTCATAGATTCTGGAAGAATGGGGATTTTGTTATATTTGATAGTTAGGAGAGCAGAAGGTAAAACATTATGCTTAGTTCTGGAGAATTCTTTCCTTAAAGTGAAAGGCATTAAGGTGATCATTCTGTAATTTTTTACAATGTCTTTCTTTTTAATTAGGATGTTTCAACATTGGAAAAGTATACAAATAAAAAGAAGATAGAAAGTTAAGAAAAAGGAAACAGATAAATAAAATAGGAAAAAGTATATAGTAGTTGCATCCTTTTCCCATTTTCTTATTGAGAGTTGCCATCTTCTTTCCCCATCTTCTTTTATCCTTTCAATTTCCCAAAATCTAGAAATCATTAATGTATTTCTTTCAACCAAAAACGCGTATCAGGTTTCCAGTTTTTGGGGATGGGGGAAAGAAGTCTTTACTGTTTTTCCTTGACCAAACTGTTTAGCTTTGCCATTTTCAGCTCATTTTATAATCCAATCTTCAATCTAACCTGTGATTATTTCATTACTTTTCCATCCTCGTGGATATAATAATCTTGCCATAGTACTTTTCCACAATGACAATGAGGTATTTTCTTTCTGTCTTCCACCATGATTATTTAAGCTAGTTTCCAGGATGAAAGCTAGTTCCATTCCGGAAGCTAGTTTAAAATCTATTCTAGGATGGAAGCTAGTTCCATCCTGCTATAAATTTTATCCTTTGCCTCATGTAGCAAAAGATCCTGGAGTTTGTCTAAATTATTGGGCTACTTATAAATATATGAGATATGAGCAGATATCCCAAAGTTACAATTCTTATATTTATCTTCCTACAAGTTCAGAGCAACTGAGTGATTGCTATACTTCTTGAATAAAAGGTCACTCAGCTAGTCAGTTTACTTCTATGTCATAAAATAAAAAGAATCTAGGGAATAGATAGCTGTTGACAGCATAGGCAGTGATACAAAGAAAGATAAAAATTAAAAAGCATTTTTCCTTTTCATATATTGTCAACATATTTTTACTTCCTAAAGGGAGCTAGGACTGTTTTAGTATTTGAAATTAATTCCTTTTGAGAAAATGAAAAGTTGTTTAATTTAATTATAATGAAATCATTTTTTTTTATTCCACAAATCTTTCTACCTTGAAATCTGGCAAAAAAGAAGAATTGCAATGATTCAAATGCACCTTTAAAAGCAATGCAGTAGACAAGGATTCTTCTTCTTGGCCAAGAAAAATTGTATTTTGGCTGATAAAATCAGAAAACCTATGAAAGAAAACTAGTAAATTAGGTATTAAGAAATAAAATTAATTTAAATAAAATGGTACAAAGAAAAAAATAAATGCAAAAGAAGACTATATTATGTAATGAGAAATAAAGACTATGTGGTCCAAATGATATTTTTTTGTATTTGACTGTACTATTTTTTTTTAAAAAGATAGTGTTCCCAGTGCTATTTACAGATAATTAAAATTAAGCCCCTGTCACACTGCACCAACGGAGGGAAAGAGGATGTAAAACGGAGAAAAACACTTGCCATCCGTTGGTTAAGTTAACGCGATGCTTCCATTCTGTACTCACTGCCTCCGTTTTGCTTCCTCTCTATCCGTCCAGCATCTGTCTACTGACATTTCATCCACTCAGAAGGTTTTGAGCTGCTCAAAACTTTTGAGGCGAAAAATGTATCCAATGCATCCGTTCTGCATCCTCTAGGCATACGGGGGACATCCGTTCTGCATCCATTACCCATCTGCTATATCCACTAGGCATCCGCTGCACATCTGCGCAATCACAATCCGTTCCAGTGGTAAACGGATGCAGGGAGGAAGCGGAACGGACGCGCAGCGTTAGTAGCACGGATGGAGAAAGGATGAAAGCGGATGCAAATCGCATCTGCATCATCCGCCTACACATCCGTTCTGCATCCTCTACACATCCTCTACGCATCCGCTCTGCATCTGCTCTGCATCTGCTCTGCATCCACTTTCAGCCCCTGTCACACTGCACCAAACAGATGCAAAGAGGATGTAAAACAGACAAAAAAGCTTTGCCATCCGTTGGTTTAACGCGATGTTCTCACGCCTCCGTTTTGCTTCCTCTCTATCCGTCCACATCCTCTGTTGATGTTTCATCCGCTCAGAAAGTTTTGAGCTGCCCAAAACTTTGCGTGGAACATGTATCCAATTCGTCTGTTATGCATCCACTACGCATCCGTTCGCATCCGTTACGCATCCGCTATATCCGCTAGGCATCCGCTGCGCATCGGCGGCAACTCGCATCCGCTCAGATGCAGGGAGAAGCGGAACGGATCCGGAACGGATGCGGAACGGCATGCGGGACGGATGCGGAACAGATGCGGAACGGATGCGGAATGATGCAGAACGGATGCCTAGTGGAAACAAAGCGTTTAAAATGGAAAAAAACGTTCGCAGAGGGACCTATCTACAGGATGCCTAAGAAGATGCCTAGAGGATGCCTAGAGGATGCAAAGGGACACCTATTACCGCCTATAAAAGGGGGAGCAACACATCTGGATCTCACTTTCAGAACAGCAGCCCTTCGGTGCGGACCTCTGCAGCCTTCGTCTGCCTCTTCCTCTTCCACAAGCATCCAGTCATGTCCACCGTGGATCATAACACAGTCCTTTTGGCAGCCACCATCCTCCTGCAACAGTGCGAAGCCATCTACAGGCTCTGTGAACTCTACTATGGGAAGAAAAGGGGTGGCCAAGAAGAGTCTGGGTACGAAGATGGTTCGCCAGAAGAGCAGAGGACGGACTGTACAACAAGCTGATGGTGGAGCTCAGTGAGCGAAGACACTCGGGCATCCACCAGAACTTCATGAGGATGCCTCCAGCCATGTTTGACGAACTTGTGCAGTGCCTGATACCCAGGTTGACCAAGACAAACACCAACTTCCGGCCCAGCCTGGAATCTGGGCTCAAGGTGGCACTCATTCTGCGCCACCTGGCCTCAGGGACCACCTACAGGAGGATGCAGTATGGCTGGAGGGTGCCACCCAACACCATCAGCATTGTGTCCAGAGAAGTGGTGGCAGGCCATCATCGAAGAATACCTGCAGGAGCTCCTCCAGTGCCCCTCCACTGAAAAAGGATGGAAGAAAGTTGCCAGAGCAGTGGTATCAGAGGTGAACTTCCCTCCTCCACACCGTTGGAGGCCATCGATGGCAAGCACGTGGCCCTGCAAAGCGCCAGCCAAGTCAGGGTCCACTTATTTCAACTACAAGGGCTTCTTCAGCATCATCCTCTTCACCATGGTCGATGCTGACTACAAGTTCATGTACATCGATGCTTCAGGCAGCGGCTCATCTTCAGATGCCCAGGTATACAACACCAGTCACTTCACGGAGGAGCTGGAACGCAACCTCATCGTGGGGTTTCCCAGATCCAGAACCCTGCCCAACGACACAGAAGATGTGCCCTACTTTCATCGTGGGGGATGACGTCTTCTCCCGCACAACCTACCTCATGAAGCCCTACACCTCCAAATACCTCACCGTGAAGAGAGAATCTTCAACTACAGGCTGTCCAGGGCAAGGCCGGTGGTGGAGAACGCCTTTTGGCATCCTGGCCAACAGGTTCAAGCTACTTCTCACCACATGCAGCATCGCCCACAGACTGTGAGGAGGATCATGGAAGCTTGCTGCATCCTGCACAATCTCATGCGCACACCGCTACCCAGTCTTGCAGAACAGGCTCGTGGACCTCCAACAAGGCAATGGGGACATGGAGCCTGGGGGAATGGAGGCAAAGGCGAAACCTGATCGACACTCAGGATGTGCAAGGCCCCAAACAGAGCCTCACATGAAGGGAAAGAAGCAGCGCAACTCCTGAACACTGGTGCAACTCCACAGCTGGAGGGGTGGAGTGGCCAAGACAGGATGATAGATGCTTAATGAATCTTCCTTCAGCCTGTCTCAATCACACTGATGAGATTGGGCCATGTATGTTGGGTGCCCCTACAATGAACAGGGCATTTAATAAAGAGTGTGTTTATGTTGACATGTGGGATGATTGATTATATTGTTTATTGATAATAAAGGGCCATAGGTGTGGCACCTTGGAGGGTGGACCAATACAAGTCGCACTATGCTTTCACTGGAGGTTTATCTATCCCACAGCTATTACCCATCCCAAAAGGTATCCCTGCCCATCCCACAGGTATCCCTGCCCATCCACAGGTATCCCTGCCACATTCCCACAAGCATGCAAAGGCTTAAACCATTTCTAAAAGTTTCCAGCAAGACTTTATTAAAAAAAAGAAATGAAGCAAGTGTGTTGAATCAAAAAATAGACTTTATTTACAACAAGCTATAAGACAAATGAGTCTCTGGTACTCCTCTTGGTCGCCTCAGTCTTAGGGGTGAAGGTGCAGGTGCTGTGGAGGTGGCTGGTGCTGGAGTGCTTGTCATCAGCTCCTCCAGAAGCTGAAGCCAGCAGAAGCCCAGCCCCAGAAGAGCGAGCCCATGCTGAAGCCCCAGCAGAACCAGAGTGAGGGCCAGGGGGCGGGAATGGTAGCCCTGTCCCTCTTGCAAGGGCTGGCAGCAGATGACTGAGGCTTGTTGTGCTTCAGCATGGTTGTGGGGTTGCTGGCTGGCAAGGAGGCTGGCAGGAACCAAGGCTGCAGCAAGGCTGGCAGGGAGGCAGGCACCAAGACTGACAGGAAGGCTGGCAGGCAGGCAGGCACCAAGCTGGCAGGCAGCCAGGCACCAAGGCTGGCAGGCAGGCAGGCACCAAGGCTGGCAGGAAGGCTGGCAGGCAGGTAGGCACCAAGGCTTGCAGGCAGGCAGGCACCAAGGCTGGCAGGCAGACTGGCTGGCAGGAAGCCTGGCAGGCAGGCAGACAGCAAAGCTGGCAGACTGGCTGGCAGGGAGGCTGGCAGCAAGACTTGCAGGCAAGACATGCAGGCAGACATGCAGGCAGGACAGGCAAGGCCAGTCGATGTGTCTGGAAGCAGGTCTTTCCTCTGAATGGTGACCTGCTCCGAGCTGCTTCCATTATATCCGCGGGGCTGACGCAATGCATCCTCCCCGCATGGCGCAATTAACGCAAGGCATCCGCTAGGCTTCCCGCTTGCATCCGCTGTGCATCCGCTCCTGCATCCGCTTCATCCGTTGTGCATCCATTCTGCATCCGCTGTATCCGTTCCGCATCTCTAGGCTTCTGTTCCGCATCTTGCTCCCATCCGCTAGGCTTTCTGTTCCGCATCCGCTTTCCATCCGCCCTGTGTCCTCCCCCCGTCCGTGTTATCCGCTCCGGTTATGCAAATTTTTGCCCCTTTTGAGAGCGGATACAACGGATGGAACATTTTGCTCATTCCATTGTGTCCATTTTGCATCCGTTGGGCAGTGTGACAGACCTTTCCATCCACCTGCGTCCTTCCCCCCCGTCCATTCCTTTCCGTGTTATCCACTCTGGTTATGCAAATTTTTCCCCTTTTGAGAGCGGATAACAAATGGATGGGTGGAACATTTTTCTCGTCCGCTGTGTCCTTTTTACAAACGTTTTGCATCTGTTGGGCAGTGTGACAGGGCCTTTAGTTTGAAACTAATTTCCAACTGATTTTAATTTCCAAAGCCTTTATAGGATAACTATTTTTTACATTCTTTTTAAGAGAACTGTGAACAATCTTGACTTCATAAATATAAGGTAGCTCTTTTTCTTTGCTGTTCTCTTTTTTTAATATCTTTCAGATTGTGAAAGATAAAGATGTGAAAATAAATGCTTTTTCCTAGAATTTTTGGATATTTCAAATATTATTTTGTATATTAACATATTAACATTTTCTCCCCATGTGGGGAGGTGAATCTCTTGGGGCCGCAGCACAGGATTGGCCCACCCCAGGAGAAACGCCCAGCCACCTCCCTGCCTGGCGCCGGGCAGAGCATGAAGACCTTCGCCTGAGGCCCCCAGTATAGCTGACAGGTGGGCCCTCCTGCCCGGTGGCAGAGGTCTCGCCAAGGCAGTGAGTACCTCCCTGCTGGGCCCTCTGCTCATCCCACCAGGCCCACGCCAGAGTTGTGCGGGCTGGGCAGAGCCGGGAAAGCAAGCCGCGGGTGTGTGCCCACCTGCCAAGTGAAAGAGCTGGGCCGATCTGAGCTTGGCTTCTTTCCCAAGTCCCTCCAGCCCAAACTTGAAGGGGCCACCGGGAGAGGCTGCCCGAGGCAGTGATAGCACCTACCCATCTGTAGACAGAGAGGCAAGGCGACGACCTGTGCTGTGTACTCCTCTGAGCTGAGCCCTGCCAAGTGAGCACCTTTGCCTGATGCCCATGCCGCTGTAGCGTTTGAAGCTGCCGGCGCATTTGCAGATGTGTGGGGATGGGGACAGGCTGGGCGAGGGGTGGAAAGGACGAGTGGCTTCGGGCTCTCTCCACTAGACCTGCCAGCCAGGGAAGCAGTGCTGCTGTCACCTCGCCTTCCTGTCCACGGACGGGTGGGCGCTATCGCTGCCTCAGGCAGCCTCTCCCGGTGGCCTTCGGGTTTGGGCTGGAGGGACTTGGGAAGCTTGGGTCGGCCTGGCTCCTTTGATTGTAAGGCAGGTACTCACCCATGGCTTTCCTGGCTCTGCCCAGCCCACATGGCTCTGGCGCTGCCCTGGCAGGATGAGTACAGTGCCCAGCGGGGAGGTGCTCACTGCGCTGGTGAGAGCTCTGCCACCGAGCAGGAGGGCCCGCCTGTCAGCTGCACTGGGCGCCCCAGGCAAAGCTCTTCATGCTCTTCCCAGTGGCAGGCAGGGATGGCAATTGGGTGCTTCTCCTGGGATGGGCCGATTCTGCGCTGCAGCCCTGGGAGATTCACCTCCCCACGTGGGGTTGGGCTGCCCTCTTGGGCAGGGGAAGCTTTGTAGTACCTGTAGTAAAGAATCATTTTTAGAAGAATTGGCTTTGCCTTCGAAGGTGAAGGGAAGGCGGCAACAGGAGTGCCTGAAGCCGAGTGTCTCCACCGGGCCCCGGTTGCAGGGAGGAGCCCTGGATGGCCACATGTGGCTGTGCCATACGCTAGCAGCATGGGGAAAAGGGAAAGCAATGGTATCGGAAGGTCTCCCGATACGAATGCTGGTTGGTCCAACCAATGCTGAAGTCAATGCAGGCAGCACCATATCCAGATATGCAACAAAAGTACTTCCTAATGGCAAGGCGTCCCCCGCCATTCCCTCCCCATTTTGCATGTTTAATATAGGCCTTAATTTGGGGGAAGGGGCTTAATCTGATTTTATGCCTATAAAACATGCTGGGACTTCCTATTGGGGGAGGCCGTATTGTTGGAGATACACAGTATCTAAAAATTCATTAGGAAAAATAGGACGAGTTGATGGCCGCTTCTATCCTTCTTTCCTATCATCTTGCCAACATCCAATTTTTCCAATTCATCCAGTTATAAAAAAATTAATCACATAATTGTACGTGTATCACATAAAATGTATCACATAATTATGTCATGTAACAATGCAGTAAAAATATGTTAGGGTACCCTTATAATTACAGATTCCAACTCTTCTAGGAACTCTTCTTCCTTTCAAATAAAGCATACAATCAGAAGTAAATTGACATAATGAGAATCTTCTGGAGAATTTCCTTTTAAATACATTCACTCAAGACAATAGTAAAAGAAAGAATTATTTTACGAGTAACAAACCAAACACACAGTATATAATCCATCAAGTCTTGAAAGGCTCTAATTTTGTGGCTACTTTCTGTATCTATTGCAATGCCTTTACTATTACTGGTTTCTTTTATAGAATAAAATTTTTAGAGGGGTTTAGGAATGTGTTCTATTCCTGATAATAATTTTAAAATACTACTCCTTTCAGTGTGCAGGGTTTTTATGCCAAGTTTAAAAGGAAAACTCATCAAGCAAGCTCTTGGAATTGGATCAATTAAACCATGGGATTGAATAAAATAATTGAAAACAGACTGTCTGCCTGGGAGATCTCTGGTTCAATGCAAGCAAGACAGTCATACTTCATATTCTGAAAAACAATCTTTGCAAGCTAGTGTTCTTCAGATAATTTTGACTTCCGTTACTGTAAGTATAAAATAAAATGGTTTATAAATGTTTAGACCTTTCGTGTTATTTTCTTTATGAAGAGAAATATCAAATGAGCAATTTATTCCCATCCTATCCATCCATTCATTTGGCTTATATTCACTTTTCCTCTGGGAACTCTAGTCAATATATGAATGTAAGAAGGTTTTCCTTCATCTTACCCTTACAGCAACTCTTTGAAGAAAGGTAGACTCAGCTCCATAGTCCAATGGGGCTAAAAACTGGTCTCATTAATCTCAGTCCAACACTTTAATCTTTGACAAATATATAGCATTTGTCAGTGATGGAGAAACATTTTCTCCTTTTTGACAACACATGAAGGCTTTATAGGACTACAAGTATGATTTAAATGATTGGGTTGAATCCAATTTTAGTAATAGTTAAAACTGATATCAATAGGTTTTTAATTAATCATGAATAAAGGCCCATTAAATTTAACTAACTGATCCTAAGAGCAACTAAGCCAAATTTCTGTTGTGAGCTAATCAGTTACATAGGTTCTATGAGAAAGAGCACTGATCTGAATTAATATGTGTTTGCAGGATGCCAGCAAGTATTGAATTTTGTACGGTTATCACATTGAATACTTGTTGGAATTGTATTCCAGATTTCTCAGGCAGATGAAATAGGATAAAAATTATGTTATCATAAACAATATCACTATCAAAATAAGGTTTATCAAAATGTTAGGATTTTATAGCAATGGATATGGATAAACATAATGGGTTTCTTCTGTAAATTTCCTCCTACACTTTGACAAGTTGAAATTACATTTTTCACACAGCTGAAATATGATTGAAGTAATGTAATATGTGTGTGTTTGTGTGTGTATATGTGAGGGAGGTGGGAGAGAGATTGTTAACATGATAATATCAGGAAGACATGCCATTTTTTTCAACTCAACATTATTTCTTCTATAGAATAGGAGAGAAGCCTGTTATCAGGGGAAAACATTTTTAAATAATTCACATTACAGTATAGTTCCAACATCATGGCCAGGTCAACAAATTCACTGCTGCTTATTGATTCTATTCAGTAACAAGGCAGGAAAGGCCACATTTCAAGGAACTGTTTGCAGATTGGCTCTTTCTGTGTGATATAATCTATTTATGAGTATCCTTGGGGGGAAAAATTAAGATTGCACAGATTTTCTCTCTGCTCAGCAAAGCAAAATATCAAGCAGATATCTTTATAGCCTTACATGTCATGTAACTAGCAATGTTGTCAGCCATGAAAATAGTCTTGGAGGTGGGAGTGATAGAAGGAAAAATAATTTAGTATTGATTCAATGGAGTTTTTCATCTGATTCAGTGACCTATTCAACAATTTGTCATTGGAAATTGAAGATAGAAAACTCTACAATACAAAAAAATGTAGTGATAGTTAAATGACAAAGCCTTGTTCTTATACACATTTTTTTTCTTGCATCTATATTCAGCTTAATGAGAAAAACTTTTGAATTTGATAAAATCTGAGTTTACCAGTATATTTAAACAGAGATTTTCAAATCTGGGTAAAATTGTAATTTTATGGGGGGGGGGATGTTGGCTCTCTCAAAAATTAGGGCAGGGCTCAAACGATTCCCTTCTTCTATACCATCAATCCCTGTTGCAGAATAGAAAATACAGTCATTAGATATGATCATATAAGATGCCAATGCTCATTAACAAGCTCTGTGACCATATAAATTTGTTAAAATAAATAAATCAGCTGACCAGCTAATAAATAAATATCTTGAATAGCCATTTAAGAGCAACATCGAGCAGACATTTTGACTGAGGAGGAAGAGTGGAGGGGCCAGAAAGCATGTCCTGACCTTGTCTCTAAAAAGGAATCTGTATGTTGAGGAGAAAGGTAATGAATGTATGGCTGAAATTGTAAGCTGCCACAATTGTGGAAGGATTCGGAAGCATACAAAATTGAATTACTATTATGTTGAATTTGATTTCTCTCTCCTCAGTAGGGTAGTAGAATGCTTCACTGAATAAGGGTGTTATCTCTCAAGGTATACGTACCTAACATTTCTGCCAATCCCAGTGAGTTGAATAGAGCTCCACAGGTAAGAATTTAGAAGATTTAGAAGATTAATATTATATTTTGCAACCTATCTGGCAATCAGAATCCACTATTTTGAAAGAAAAATGGATTTTTTTGATACCAGAAGTTTTCCTCTGTCTTTTGACTCAAGTTGTTTTCTCACTCAAACAACTTGCCTTTTTAGGGGAAGAAATCTCTATAAAATTTCCTTTACTACAGCTAAAGAAGCTTCTTGGCTGAGAAGTGAAACGTCTTCAAATAAAAAGAAAAACCAGAAAGTCTATTTGCCTCTTGAAAAAGCACCTTTGGGTTTCCTTTACTAGGTTCTCACAATTAGATAGTACAATATACTGGGTTTGATAGAGGTTAATTTTGACTTACCCCAGTCTCCAATTATCTAACCTCAGCAGCAAAATTAAAAATAATGAAAACCCTACTCTGTAAAACAAGTAACCAAACAAACCAGTATTATAGCCATTGAATATATATTCAGGGGCAATTTTCACATTTCCATTAGCAAAGCTGTGGCCTTATTTTCCCATTCTTGTTAAATTCTTAACTTGGTGCCTTATGTCTCCATTCCAGGGTGGGGGAAGAGAAAACTATAATCTGAACAATCTGATATTTCTAAAAAAGATTATCATAATAAAATTAGTGATCTTTCTGAATTGAGCTGTTTTAATATGATTAGGTCTACAGTTTATTTGTCTTTTTCACTTTATATGAAGAAAAGTCATTATATGATGCCACCTCATGGATGAAAAGAGAAAAAATAGTTCTCTGCATTCTTCACTGATTTTAACCCANATTAAATTGTACTCACATATATGAACACACACAAATCTTAATTTGAGAATATACACTATAATTTTGAATGCATTATTGATTGATAAATGGATCTTGGAGGATAATATACATAATAAAATACATCTGAAAATGTAGGATATTTTATTTTTATTTTTACATTCTTTAGAACTTATGAGCCTCATTCTGAAGTATAATATATAAGTACAATGTCTCACAATATTCTGTTTGATTATTGTTATTTTTTTATCCACTCTGTTCTTGGAAGAAATGTTCATCATATATATATGAATGCAGTTCAGCTTCCTTCGGGTATTATCCCACGTCATTGTAGTGCTTTTAAAGTTGTACGTTTCAGCAGAATCTCATCTGCCATCATCAAGGCTTCTGAATGAAGTGAATTTCACACAGAAGCCTGATGATGCAGACGAGAATTCTGCTGAAACGTTTGCTAGCATACTTTAAAAGCACTACATGGACCGTGGGATAATAGCCCGAAGGAAGCTTGTAACTGCATTCATTTGTAAGTACCCGCGACAACTTTAAAAAAACAATATAATATATATATATATATATATAATATTATTATATATATATTATATATATATATTATATGTGTGGTGTGTGTGTGGTGTGTGTGTGTTGTGTGTGTGTGTGTGTGTGTGTGTGTGTTGCTGTTTAGCTTTCCTCTTCGGTAATTATCCACGTCATTGTAGTTCTGTTAAAGTTTTTAGCTCAATTGTTAGTTCTGTTAAAGTTGTAGCAACGTTTCAGCAGAATCTGCATTGCATCATCAGGCTTCTTGTATGAAAATTCATTCCATTCAGAAAGCCTGATGATGGCAGATGAGATTCTGCTGAAACGTTTGCTACAAATTTAACAAGCACTACAATGACGTTTGGGATAATACCCGAAGGAAGCTGAACTGGCATTCATATTTATGATGAAACTTTCTTCCAAGAACAGATGGATAAAAAATAAAGCATAATCAAACAGAATAATTGTGAGACATTTGTATCTTATATATTATAGCTTTCAGAAATGAGGCTCATAAGGACCGTTCTAAAGATGTAAAAAATAAAATAAAATATCTCTACATTTTCAGATGTATTTTTATTATGTATATTATCCTCCAAGATTGCTGTACAGAAGCCTGATGATGGCAAGAGTGAGATTCTGCTGAAACGTTGCTACAATTTAAGCAGAAATAAATGAGCTACAACTTAACAGAACTACAATGACGTGGGATAAATACCGAAGGAAAGTGACAGCACAAATGTAAGTTACCCGGAGAGCTTAAAAAAAACAAAATATATATAATATAGTTATATATATATATATTATATTATATATTATATATATATTATATATATATATATATATATATGTTTTTCTGAGTTTTCGCGAGTATCTTGTATGTGGATCTTTTGGTTACTTCGGGTTTTTCTCCTGCGTAAA
This sequence comes from Laticauda laticaudata, assembly GCA_004320025.1. Taxonomy (NCBI): domain Eukaryota; kingdom Metazoa; phylum Chordata; class Lepidosauria; order Squamata; family Elapidae; genus Laticauda; species Laticauda laticaudata. The sequence continues at coordinate 737 of BHFT01063120.1, read as the reverse complement.
GAAATTGGGAAGTATCTAGGCAACGTTTCGATGAAGTCTCATTTCATCATTCTTTCAGGCTTGTTTCTTTCAGCTCTGTGCTTCTCAGAGTAATGTGAGTTGCAAGCTGCTTCTTCCTTTTTAACTGCTAAGTGGGGGTGTGCACTTGATTGGGTGGGGGTTGGCTGTGTTCTAATATGGTAGGGGGGATTGGCTGTGTTCTGATTGTTGGGTGTGTTCTTGCTTAGTGTGGGGGCCTGGTTGTGCTCAGGTTAAGTCTTAAGTTGCTGGGGATTTTTGACTGGTGAGCTGTGATCTTGTTGTTTGGCTTTTGTGTTCGTGGTCGTGCCACATCTTCATGGTGGGTGTCAGTTTGCTTCTTGTATGGGTCAGTAGGGGTTTGAAGCGGGTTAGTGGTGCAGCTGTGGTAGCGGCTTCTGGGGTTCGTGGTCATGTTCTCCTCTTCTGTGTTGGGTGTGAGTCTTTTTTTCTGCGTGAAGTGTGGTGGTAGCATCTTGTGTGGCACTTGTGGGTGTGGGTCTGGTGTCATTCTTTCATATTAGGTAACTCGTTTATTATGCAGGCAGGTTTTCCAAATGGTTGGTAGGACGGGGGTTATCATCGTCGTTTATTCATGCTCATGTGGGCCGTTTTTTCTATCTCTATGGCCTTTCTCTGATTATTTCTCGCAGAACACAATGCTTTAGCTTCACATAAGCAACACCATTAAAAACCGAATTACACACTCTCACTAATGG
>BHFT01063118.1:14350-56798 GCA_004320025.1 Laticauda laticaudata | reverse complement strand
GCCCCAGATTCCTGATGTCATTTCCTCCCATGTAGGTGTGTGACCTCTCAAACTTGGGACTTTTTCACCTCCTTCGTGCTTCGCAGCTCGCATATTTCATATATAAGAATCTCAGAAACCACCGGGCACGCGCATAGGCTATCTCAAAAGTTATGCATCATGTAGGCTGAAGAGTATTCAGGATAACTAATTCGTCAAGGAATCCCCCAGCTTTAGGGCACGGCCCACTGGAGAGGCACACTCCGAAAACAAGGGGCGTTCATGTGTTTATTTCTATGTGTGGGGGGCACTGTCGCGCGCAAAAAAGACTTCTCACATCACACAGAGGCGATTTTGAAGCCTTCCAGTATATTTGAAATAGTTGTTTATGATTTTATCAAGTGCTTGTTTACCGGACTCCAATCGAGACCCACTTTGGGGGAGAGATTTTTTTCTAACGCACACTCGCACACATGGAGCTCGACTCTAAACTCAACGAAAACAGCAGGAATAAATGTTGTAGAAGCGGGTCGAACCTATAACAGGACTTCAATTTCGAAAGGAAATATTGACAGAGGTTCCTGATAAAAATTGTCCACTAAGCCTGGATCTTGCATACGTGGCATTACTGAGGTAGCCACAAGAAAGTACTTATTCAGCAAACATTATGAAATATATATCAATGAAAAATAAAAGGTCTGAGGAATTAGAACAGAAGAATATAAAAACACAAGAGAACAGGACCATATATTCATGACCACAGAGGGAATATATGAAAGAATTATGGTCTAGAGTTGGCCGCGGACTCACAAAATAAAAATCAAGACAAAAAGCAAAAGATATTTTACAGAGAAGAAATGACAGGTTTGATACTGAGAGGAGGAATTGAAGAAGGAAATGGTGGATTCAACAAAAAAATTTGCGAAGAGGGCGACGAGCTATGAAGAATGGTCCTGAATCTCAAATAAAACAGATAATTATAAGAAATTACTAAAAAAATACAAAAATATTTGGCAATATTGGGGGGGAAATTTTTTCAGAGATCATTGGATGGGGAAGATTGTATTACCTATTCAGATGAATATCACCTACCCTAAGGTATTATTCTTTTGTCATAAACAATTCCAATAAAATATTAGGCAAAAACCTTCGTGTAGAACACAAGCAATTAAAAAATGTATTGGCAAGGGAAGAAGGGCTCAGATAAAACTAAAAGGCTCCCTGCCGGATAGTAAAAGGAAGACAAGAGAGGGTTCAATTCCGATTGGGTAACCTCTATTATCATTTAATATATTGTTTATCACAAATAAGACGGGTCAACAAAAGATTGACTTCATAATGACTGGTGTAAGAAATATTTTCACACAGAAGCTAATAGGCACGCATTGCGTTAAAATATTTGGAAGTGGGCAAATTTAAGAAAAGACATGACCTGCAATTGGCTGCAATGCATTCACATCGTGGAAGGGAAAAATAAATTTCATTCGTACTTTCAAAAGACAAATTAGAGATACATTAACTATGGGTGTTTGGGAACAACTAAATAGTGGAAACCATTATACAAGATTCAATCTGGATTCAAATCATGGAAACGTAGGGGTAAATTATATCCAAATGTTTTAGATCTGAATAAGACACGTGAGCTATAAGAACGCATTAGATGAACAGAAATTAAAAATCTAAGACAGGGATGCTTTATCACAAGGAATACAAGTAGATTGGTGAACCACTACTTACAGATATCAAATCTAGATATAGAAAAAAACTAGAACAGGTATGGATATAAATTTGGCACCAACAAGAATTGGATAAATTTTGCAGGAGCCCAGAGAAGGAAAATGGATTACCAAAACGTGCAAGTATTTGTTAGATATAAATGATGGCAGAAGAAACTGTGAATGAAATAATGATAAGCTTTGGGGCAAAACTTTTTGGATATAGTATATTTGATGATTGGGAAACCTATGGAAATAAATTATAACTAACTCTATCAGCAACTTAAAAGCGAGAACTTATATAAATAGTTTATTTGCTGGCAATTACAAGCCAGCGAGTACTTCAAAAAATGTGTTTTCCAATAATTTGGCAGCTTGTGATTGAATAATGTGATATGAGCAGAGGAACTACTATTCATTGGGTGGACCTGTCAATAAGCAAAAAAATATTGGGGCGGAAAATTAGAAATTGGCTAGAAAAAAATTACAAAAGTTAAAATTGAATTGAAACCTAGAGGTGACTTTTATTACGTGAATTTTTATAAACAAATTAGCAAAAGAATCATTATATATACTCCATATATTTAAACTATGCAGCAAGGCTTGGCCTTTGCCCAAAATTGAAATGCAAAAAAATACGCCCACTTGACTGTTTGATTAAAAGAAACACTTTGGCATTGCAGAAATGGACCAGGTTGGCAGTTGGTTACTGTAAAAAACAAAGAGGGAGTCGAGTATATGAGGAGTCTGGAATTTATGGTACATGTTGGTTCAAAAGTAGACATGAAAGAAAAACAAAGTCAAATAAAGGTTATGGAAATATTAGCATTACATTGCAGTTATGCTTGTGAAATATAACTAGATGAAACTTTGTGTTATTATATAATGTAATAAGTGTTTACTGATTTTCCACATAATTTGAGAGATGTAGATTTTTGAGTGAACACTGTCTTGCTCTGCTGCAATAAGCGGAATGTTTGAATGTTTTTGTAATTTGTATAATTGTTATCAAATATGTTTTTATAATAAAAAAGAAACCACAGTCTTTTGAAATATTTTGGCTAAAATATAGTAACATACAATAAAAAAATTAAATACAAGGGTAAAGATGTTTTAAAACAATATTTATTAAAAGGGGGAAGAAAAACGATAACCCTAAAATGGACACCAGAACTGTTCAACATCAGTTTTCTCAGGAAATCTGTATGAAGTCTAAATATTAAAAAAAACCACAACGAGCATTAGAATTTCAGTGGACAACCACAACATTGAGCTACCATTTTGAAAAGACAAGAACATGTAAAACTATTTATATAGTTTTAGAGCATCCCTACACAAAAGCCTTCCAAATTCTGAATTTGGCTCAGCTAAATAGGCATCAAATTATTGCTTCAATGAGGAAACGCTGCGTGGCCAAGTAACCCAACCTACAATCTTGGTACCAAATCTAGATCTAACTACCACCTCTTCAAGGCAATGTGCAAGGTGAAGGGAACTCACAACTGACGTAAAGAGCCCCATGTCAACCGGCCAACGGATGCAAAAAGGACAACAACGGACGGCAAAATGTTCACCTCCGTTTTTATACGCGCTCCAAAGGGGGCAAAAAATTTGCATAACCCGAGCGGATAACAAGGCGCGGGGAGGACGCAGGGCGGAAATCGCAAAGCGCTGCTGGAATGGAAGCCAGCGGATGGGAGCAGATGGCAAACCGCAGGGCTTCCAGGGAGCCTCACGAAGCCGGACGCGGAATGATACAGCGACTGCACAGCGGATGCACAGTGCTGAAGCCGATGCCAAAAAAGATTGCAACAGAGGAAGCCTAGCTGATCTGCTGCGTTATTGCGCATAGCAGGGGGGGATGCATTGCCTCACCCCCCGGAAAAGAAAAACGGAATACTCGGACGGCAGGTTCGCCAATTTCAGCGTTAAGACCTGCTGCATGGACGGATTGGCTGCCTTGCCTGCCCTGCCTGCAAGCCTTGCTGGCCGACGTCCTGCCACCTTGGCCAACGTTGCCTCGCAGCCTGGTTCATGTCTGCGTCAGCCTTGGGCCTCTGCCACCTTTAGTGCCTGCCTGCCGCTCCACCTTGCTGGTCTGCCTGGCTTCTCCAGCCTTGGTGTGCCTGCCTCTGCCAGCCTTGGTTCCGCCAGCCCCTGCCAGCCAGCAACCCACAACCCATATGCGGAAGCACGCACCCAGCCATCTGCTGCCACCCTGGCAAAGGGACAGGGCTATACTAAACCATCCCGCCCTTGGCCCTCACTCATGGTTCTCTGGGGCTTTGCACCGGCTCCGCTCTCTGGGGCTGGGCCTCTCTGCTTTGCTTCTGGAGGGAGATAGACAAGCACTCCACATACACCAAACCACCTCCACGCACCTGCACCCTTACACTCCCGAGACTGAGCGACCCAAGAGGAATGCCAGAGACTTCATTTTTGTCTTATACTGTTTGTTAATAAAGTAATTTTTGTTCAGCACCTTGCTTTCATTTCTTTTCTTTTTTACTAAAGTCTTGGTTGGAAAAAACTTTTAGAAATGTTAAGTCCTTCTGCATGCCTTATGGATGGTAAGGATAGCTTTGGGATGGGTTAGCGAACCTGTGGGATGGGTAATAGCTGTTGGGATGGTTGGATAGCAAGTGTGATAGATAACCCCGTGCAAGCATATAGTGGGATTATGCCACCCTCCCAGGTGCCCTACAACCTACTGGCCCTTATTTATCAATATAATGTAATAATTATTCCACCGCATGTCAAATAAAACACAAACTCTTTTAATGCCCTGGGTTCATTGTAAGCCAACCAAACATAACAGGGAATAATCTCATTCAGTGCTGATGAGACAGGCTTAAGGAAAACTCCATTAGCATCTACCTCTCGCTGTCTGCACTCTTCACTGCCCAGCTGGGAGTTGCACCAGTGTTTCAGAGGTTGCACCCCTGCTTCCTCGCGTTTCATGTGAGGCTTTGTTGGGGCCTTGCACTCCTCAATATCGATCAGGTTTGCCATTGCCCAATTCCTCAGGCTTCCATGTCCCATTTGTCCTGGTTGGAGGTCCCACGAGCAGCTGTTCTGCAAGACCGGGTAGCGGGTACGCATGACGATGTGTGCAAGGATGCAGCAAGCTTCCATGATCCTCCTCACGGTATCTGGGCAAAAATGCTCATGGTGGTGAGAAAGTACCTGAACCTGTTGGTCCAGGATGCCAAAGGGCGTTCTCACCACCCACCCGCTTGCCCTGGACAGCCTGTAGTTTGAAGATCCCTCTTCACGGGGAGGAGGAGTCTGGAAGTGTAGGGCTTCACATCGAGGTAGCGTTCTGAGGGAGAAGGCTCATCGCCCCAAGATGAAAAGTAGGGCACATTTGCGTGTTGTTTGGGCAGCGGGTTTGGATCTGGGAAAACCACGATGAGCGTTCCTTCAGCTCCTCTTGAGGGTGATGGTGTTTGTATACGCTTGGGCATCTGAAAATGACCCGTTTCTGAAGCACGACTGCACATGAATATCTTAGTAGTCAGCATCGACTATTAGGGCGAAGAGGAACGAGGCTTGAAGAAGACCTTGTAGTTAAAATAAGTGGCCACCTGGGCTGCGGCTTGCAGGCCACGTGCTTGCACCTATGCTCCAACGGTGGTGGGGGAAGTTCCACTTCTGATACCACTGTCTGAAACTTTCTTCCAAGCTTCTTCAGTGAGGGCACTGGAGGAGCTCCTCCTTGTATTCTTCGATGATGGCTGCACCACTTCTCTGACCGACGAATGCTGATGGTGTGGATGGGCACCCGTTCGCAGGCCGCACTGCAGGCTCTGTAGGAGGTCCCTGAGGCCAGGTGGGCGCAGAGTGAGTGCCACAGTTGAGCCCAGGTTCGCATGGCTGGGCCAAGCTGGTGTTTGTTTGTCAACCTGGGTGTCAGGACGCTTGTACCCAACTTCGTCAACACTGGTGGAGGCATCTCAAATACGAAGTTCTGGAATGCCACGAGGGTCTTCGTTCCTGAGCTTCCTCCACCATCAGGCTTGTTGTACAGTCCGTCCTCCCCTGCTCCTTCTGGCGAACCAGCATCTTCGGATCAGAGCTTTTTGGGTGGCTCCTTTTTCTTCTCAGAGAGGTTTCAAGAGTCCTCGCAGATGGTCTTTGCACATGGTTGCAGAAGATTTGGTGGCTAGCCGAAAGGATTTGTTACAATCCCACGGTGGACATGACTGGATGCTGTGGAAGACGCAAGAGGCAACGAAGGCTGCAGGGTCTGACCGCTGGTCTGCTGGGCTGAAAGATGAGATGCAGACGATTCACTCCCCCTTTTATAGGCAGGTAATAGGTGTCCTTTGGCATCCTCTAGGCATCCTCCTTAGCATCCTGTAGCACTGTAGACAGCCTTAATATCCGACGATGGTTTCCGTTCTGCGAACTTTTTTTTCCAGTTTTAAACGCTGTTTCCGTGCTGCCATCCGTTTCTGCGTACCGTTCCGACTTCCCCCTCCCTGCATCCGGTGCGGATGCGATGCGCAGCGATGCCTAAGCGGATAAGCGGATGTGTAAACCGGATGCGTCAGCGATCAGAACGGAGCGAAGCTGGATACATTTTCCGCGCAAGAAGTTTTTGAGGCAGCTCCAATAACTTTTGGAGCGGATGCACAGCATCATAGACGGATGCTGGACAGATGAGAGGAAGCCAATGGAGGCAGTGAGTACAGTTGCGGTTTTGAACGGATGGCAAGGTTTTTTGTCCGTTTTACATCCTCTTTGCATCCGTTGGTTCAGTGTGACATGGGCTTTACCAGGATGTACACAACAGTAGCCACAGTTCTCCTTGCATCTGGGACTGGAACTAACAGTTCTCCTTGCATCTGGGAGTTGAACTCAGTGTGAAAGAAGGTGTCCTCAATGAAGGAGGTCTAAACATCCTGTCCATCCTTCTACTTTATTTTCTTCTATTCCAACTTAGACTAAAGAAAATCAAAACAACTGCCATCTTTTTCAAGATTTATAAAAAAGAATTTGAAAATTTGCTTTCTCCATTCCTATTAATTTAATTCTCTGCATTTCTGGGAAATAACATTCAAATTTTTCAGAAGCTGCAGATAAAAATGCAATAATTCAATTGTAAGTTATTTCATTAAAAATAAATTACTAAAAAAGTGGCACAATGTCTCCATACCTTAAGCTCTTGTTTTCTTATCTCACTTGCGTCTTGCTGCTTGTCTACTGTCACAATGGTTTCCCGTACCTCTGAAATTATTTCAGCAACCTGAAAAAGTAAATAAGCACCAACCTGAAATTGAAACAAGTCTGACTTATTTTATTCCTGTCATAAAGCTAAACAAACAATATTCATTTCTGGAGGTCCTTTGGGAAAAACTCACATCATAAAAAAAAAATCTCCCCTAATCTTTACACAGCCACAAAAATTTATGTGAAGCCTTCTCATTGCTGGTGGTTTCGAGGAAAATAGCATTCCTTGATCCTTGGAAAGAATCTGCTTTAGTAAAAGTTATCTTGAGCATCCTAAGATCATGTTGGACCTCTGTGCCCCAAATTCTCTCCCATTCTGACTTTTCAATGAGGAAGAACAAGCATGGTGGTCTTGAGCCTATCTAGCTTGATTTCCAAATCAGGAATATAAACCTTTAGAATTGGGAGGAAAATTACCGTGTTTCCCCAAAAATATGACCCAACCAGAAAAGAAGCCCTCTTTTTGAACATATCTGCTAAAATTAAGCTCTATCCCTAATTAAGACCCCACTTACCCGGGGGTGCAGGGGCTGGGGCAAGGCGCACAGGTAAAAATTAAGTTAGGAGGGGTGATGCTGCCCTACTTACCAGGCCTTGCACACCCCAACACCTGCCTTGACCTGCAGGCCCACTTCTGCGGTTGCTTGCCCCCACTCACATGCATCACATCCGGCCTCCATTCCAGAAAGCCGTCTGCAGACAAGAAACAAGGTCCGGATTGACACACACATTGCCCCCAACCTCCGTTTTGCCGTCAGGGCCTTCCATAAAGCACTCTGCAGACAAGAAACGAGGTCCAGATTAACACGTGCATCACCCCTCTGGCCTCTATTTTGCCATTAGAGCCTTCCCAGAAAGCTCCCTGAAGTTGAGAAACAGGTTCTGGATTGATGCGTGCGGCACCTACTGGCTTCCATTTCGCCTTCAGATGCCTTTCCAGAAGTCATCTGTAGCTGATAAAAGAGCTCCGGATCAGAAAAGTCAATAATTAGACCTCTGAAAAGAAGCCCTAGCCATTGGGGGGTGGGGGGAGTTTAAAAGAAAACAAGACTAGGTCATATTTTTGAGGAAACATGGTAGTTGTGTCTCTCATCTGTTGAGGTGAGAAGGAAATATGATATGGTGAATATATTAGTAGAAAAATCTCGTTGATCACTCAGTTGCAAACTACCCAAGCTCTTCAAAAGTGCTTTATTAAATATAAATGAATGAATCATTTGGAGGTGACATGATAGGAATCTTCCAATATCTGAGGGGTTACCATAGGAAAAAAAAGGGATCAATCTATTCTCCAAAGCACCTAAAGGCAGAAAAAGATGCAATGGATGGAAACTAATCAGAGAGAACCAACTTAGAAATAAAGATAAATTTCTGACAGTGAGAACAATAAATCAGGAGAACAGCTTGTCTCCAGAAATCATGGGTGCTCCGTTGGAGGTTTTCAAAAAATTGCACAATCACTTGTCCAGAATGGTATATGGCAATGGCTCCGAACCTTTTGGGTACTAGGGTCTAGTTCTGTGGAGGAGTTTTTCTATGGACCAGGGTGGAGGTGGAGGTTTCACATGCTGTCTAGGTCCCATGTATGCACAGATAGGGTTTTGCTTGCTTGCACAGCCCAATTCCTGGCGAGCTGTGGACCAGTGCCAATCCATGGCCCGGGGGTTCAGGCCCCTGGTATAGGGTCACCTGCTTGAACAAGGGGTTGAACTAAAAGACATTCAAGGTCACTTCCAAGTGTTATTCTGTATTCTGTCATTTTTCTAAATATATGAATATTTACACTCAAAACTATCAGGGATAATTCAACTGATTTTTTTTTAGCATCCAAAAAAAGCGAACTGTGTACAAAGGAGAAATGGATTCAAAACAGGTATTTTGGTTAATGTAAATGCTCTGAAGATATCCCTGAAGGATTAAAGTTGCAAAGTTGCAACTGAAAGAACTTACCATCTGGATCCTTTGATCATCATCCCTCAAAAGGCAGAGCAACTTTTCCATAAGATGGGATACAAGGGATGCTGATGTGGTTGGAATCATAACAATTTTTTGTAGGACACCCAGCATTCTCTTCCTTTAAAAAGAAATACATATACATGTATACATATACATATACAAACATGCATACATTAGTTCAAAATACAAGGAATCATTTGGGGGTGGGTTGGTGCCTGTATTTCTAACATATGGACATCACTATTTCCTGCCAATGAACAAACTTCCAAATCCAAATGTTAAAACTGTGGTTTCTTCTCTGCTTAGGAATGTTGTAAAACATGGGAAAACTTCCCGTGTAAGATACAAGAGATAAGCTCAGATTGAAACAGAGAAAAAAGCTTATTTGGCTACAGTGCTATCTACTTCCATTACACACTCCAACTCTCACTCCCTGAAATTCTGAGAAAAGGGAAACATTTTAGAGTGAAAATATTCTGCAGCTGGACTACAAATGCCCAGACTAGATGGTCAACTGGATATTCTTAAATCTCAACTATTTCTCTTGATATTCTCCTACTCTTGCTGTCTCCCAGATTCTCAACTATTTCTCTTGATATTCTCCTACTCTTGCTGTCTCCCAGATTCTCCCCAATTTTTGAAATCAATGCAACCATTACTTTATTTTCTACTATTTATATCACAGGACTGTAAGAAATACTATACCCTTTTGTCTCAAAACAACTATGAGCGGAAAATTTACAAACCACTTGAATTGATGTCAATATGTTAACCTGGTTTGCTCAAAAGGATATCATCAGATAATATCTGTCCAAGTCAACCTGTTCCTTTCTATACACATTTGAAAATATATCTTGTAAAAAATTATCTTTTACAATTGCATAAAACAATTGCATGGATTTGGGATTTTTTAGAATCTTACCTGCCTCCTTCTTCGGTGATATCCATGCAACCGATCATTAGAATTAACTGCTGACCTATACATTCTTTGGTCATCAATTGCTCAACGTAGGTCAGATCTTCCTTTTCTTCCTGACTGAGCACTGGAATGCTTTGAAAGTAGCTTAAAGATAAGAAAATGAATATTCCGTCAAAAGTTCCTTGTCAATCCCAGGCTGTTGTATTAATTCACAGCCCTTTCAAATTACAGTTCAACACACTTCCGAGAGACAGCAATGTGTTGTGTTTTCTCCTGATCTTTGTCAATGACTGAATATTTAAAAAAATTTAGATGGACAATGCAAAATTATAAGACAACTGAAAGAATTTCTCCTTTACACAGCATGGTGCTGTAAATCTGACTACACAACTCAGCCAATCTGCTTTAACTCCCTTGTTATTTCTGTAGCATCCCATGTCCATCAGATATCTTCATTATTAACATAACTTCTAAAAACCAGTTATTCCAAAATGGCATCAGAGAACTTAATACCATAACTTAAGAATGATAACTGTAAGATTAAAGCAGAGGGTATACTGAACTGACATTGCAATTTTTGAATTAATGGTTTTAATTTACCTCAACAGATAATCTGCATAGATAGCGGGCTCTGGCAAGACTTCTTCTAAGAATTCTTCTCCTTTGGCTTTCAAGTGCTCACAAAGAGCTTTCCAATATAAGGCACTTTCTGCAGTCAGTTTTTCTATTGGAATGGTTTTCCTTCAAATGGAGTACATGGAGCACTATCAAGTTTCCATTTAAAAAAACCCAATTCTTTTCTTGTGTTAGTTATATAAATCTAATATTCCTATGAAAATCAAACATCTACATTAAAATAAGTTTCTAAAACATACTACTGTATGTTTTAATATTTATCTTTAAGAAATAATGTCAGGTGAGCGTACTGTTGATGAAAAGTTCAAGAAAAAAGTTTCTGTTCTCTAACATTTGCCTGTTTATTTATTTTTGTGTTTCTTTTATATCCATCATAATCTACCAAGCTTTGGTGGTTTATATAATCAATAATATAGCAAAATTAAAACATCAGCCAAATGAGTCTATAAGCCTTTTGATTTCTGTATAAATAAACTCAGTCCCACTACAAAAGCTGTATTAAGAACTAACAAAAATATAAACAAGAGTAAAATACAACAATGTGTATAGATTCAGAAACATATTTTCCAATTATATCTCATTTCCTAATCCATTTCCTTTGCACGTTTCAAAAAAATAAACATACCACAATTGGTTGATTCATGCAACATGTTTAAACCTGAAGTTATGTTTGATTATTAGAGTGCTGTCTGAACCTACCACTACAAGACGCCCTTATAGTATTTTGGGAACATGCTGGGAAAATTAATTTTGTATACAATTTTAAAAGACAAGTATCAGGATTGCTGGTGGGAATTCTGAGTTGAAGTCTACACATAGTACAATTGTTAAAGCCCCTGTCCCACTGCACTTACGGATGCAAAGAGGATGTAAAACGTTAAAAAACGGAAAACGCTATGCATCCGTTGTGTACTCATTGCATACGTGTTTTATACGCTCTATCCTTTGAGCATCCGTCCACTGAGATTTCATCCGTTCAAGAAGTTTTGAGCTGCACAAAACTTTGTGAACGGATGAACTTTTCGCTGTGTACGATGGAAATCCGTGACATACAAGCAACAAACGTTCTACGTCCGTTGTCATCCATTACACATCCGCTGTACCCTCTCTGCATCCTCTGGGCATCCCCTCAACTCACATCCGCTGCAGCTGAAAACGGAAAGAGGGAGGAAACAAAAGGTACATGGAACGTCTACACAGCATTAGTAGCACAGAAATAGAAAGGATGAGCAGTGAACGGTTTGCATCCTATATACATCCTCTAGGCTTCCTATGAATATCCGTTTAACATTCCCACTACATACTACCCACATCCGTTCCTTTCCTTTCCGTTCTGTATATGCAAATTTTCACCACCTTTGGGAGCGGATGACAACGGATGGAGCCACCCCCGAAATTTTGCTCGTCCGCTGTGTCCTTTTTGCATACGTTTTGCATCCATCGGCCAGTGGGACCTAGCCTTAAGGCTCAGAAACATTGGCATAGGAAGGCTCAAAACACATGGTTGCACAAGTTTCACGAAGAATATGGATGCAAGAAATTATGCATGCATTGAAAACAAAGAGCTACTAAATCCAACTGAAGCATTATGAGATATAATTTGAGGCAGAAGATTCTACCTTATGTTCCTGCTAGACAGTATACATTACTCTGACCCAGGTAAAAAGACAGCCACAGCTGTTACTCCTACCTGTCATCAAATTCTGAAACTTTTTTAATCAGATCCTGGCAGGGAGACAGCAGAAATATAGCATTAAGGGCTAGAACACCCACTTCGGGGCAACTCTCCACATCCAGATGATGGAGCAATTCTAAGACATTTCCTCCAGCTAGATTCAACCAAGCTTGGAGAAGCTGTTTCTGTACCATTTCTTTCACGCTTTCTATTAGAGACAGAAATTAATTCCACATCAGTTGCATATACATACACACATATGCCACATACAGTACATATGTATATCTGAATAATCACCCTCCCTCCCTAAAACATATAAAGCAGGACTCAGAATCTTGATTCTTGACTTAAAACTATTGGCTTAACAATAGTCTAGAGTTCTTGATTTACAATTATTTGTTTAACGACAGTCTAGAGTTATGATGCTGAAAAAAGTGACTTATAGACCATCATGGAGGTTACAACTGCCACACCACTCCCTTGTAGTCACACAATTGAGATTTGCAGCTTTCCCAGGCAGCTTCCAACAAAATTACTGGGGAGGGAGCCAGAGGTGGGATGCTACTGGCATAACTGTTCGGTGATCATGCGGCATGCACACACATGTGTCCTAAGTCTAAAGTAACTCCCCTGTGCCTCTCAGCTGATTAGCAGAGCAGTCCACTTTGCTGTGCTGAACAGCTGATAAAAAGATAAAAAGGACCGAGGAGCCTGGGCAGATACGAGGGCCCAACTGAAGATCCTTGGAGCAAGTCAGACCAAACTGGTTCTATGACAGCTGCTCTTCGGATCTACCAGTTCGCCCAAACCAGTCCGAACCAGTAGCATCCCACCCCTGGAAGGAGCCCAGATAAACCATGTGATTCACTTAATGACCATGGTGATTCATTTGATGATGTTAATGAACCTTTAAAGCCTGAGTATGTTTCTTTGTCCCCTTTTATACCCAACAGAACCAAGGTGGTGTCCTTTTGAGTTTTATGTCTTTTTCTTTTCCAGGGCTAAATTCATGTTTCTCCTGCCTTAAAGGCTCCTACATTCATCTATACCAGAAATGGGTATTAACAGCCACAGTTAATACCCACAATGGGTATTAACAGATTCAGTCTCCAAAACAGTCTGTTTCCCATGTGGCCTCTTGGGAAAATTAACTGTCTCCCACCCACCCCCAAATTTACACTGTATTTCTTCACCTTCTCAGATCAGAAGAGTAAAATTGAGTTTAATTTAAGGGAGAGTGAAGATTCTCACAGAAGAAATGTTGACTATATATAATTTATTATGATGTACTTCTATTATAACTCTGTTTCTGGCCTTATGACTATAATATCGTGTTTTTCTGAAAACAAGCCCTGGTCTTATTGGGGGGGGGGGGGNNNTTTTTGGGGGGGGGGGGGGACTCCAAACTTAGCACTAGAACTTTTTTTTTTTAACATACAGCAGACCCTGCCTGCTGGCCCTGCTGCTTCTGCGACAGTGGAGTTCAGGTTTTGCTCAGACTGCTGCTATAAGGCAGAAGGCAGTATGGCGCATCAGGATTGCATGCCCCCTGTGTGCCTCTGCCTACTGCCTGTGCCACCGCACATCAGAATTGTCTGGCTCCATTAATTTGGGTGTCAATCTGTCCCACCATTTCTTGGCTTGCCCAGGGCTGTGATGGGGGAAAGCCACGCAGTGCATCGGGATTGCCTCTCCCACCATGCTGCTGCTCTTGGCTGCCCTGCTGGGTTGCTCTTGCCTGACGCGAGGTGAGCTGGCCCAGATCTACGAACTCCCCCTGCTGCCAGCCTGCCAGGGCCCCTGCACTGCAAGGCATTGCAGCTTTTGTGCTGGCTGTGCGAGGTGGACATAGGGCTGCCCATGGCTCCCCTTGGCCTCTACCTCACCTGTGGCTGCTTTGCTGCTTCTGCCTCACCTTCTGACTGACCTAGCTCAGCCCACTGGGCAGTGCTGCCATGAAATGAGGAGAGGCTGGTGGCTGGGGAGATGTGTGTGTGGAGCTGATTCCTTCTGCCTGCCAGACATCTGCCGAAGCCATGTAGGACAGGAGATGGGTGCAGCCTACAGGTGACAGTGGGCAAAGCAGGACGGGAAGCATGGCTCCACCGGCGACCACTGGTTAAGGGGCCCAGGAAGGCCGGTAGTCAGGGGAGGCACTCCGGAGGCTGTAGATCTGCAGACTCACCCTGCACCAGACAAAAGCAGCCCAGCAGGGCAGTCGAGAGCAGGAGCAGCCCACTGGGTAGCCCAGGAGGGGCCTCGGAGAGATGCCTTGTTGGCAAGGTTGCCTGGCACCACAGGAGGGCTGGAGCTGGCAAGAGTGCACCAGAAACACCTCCAAGAACCCAGAGAGTTGGAACGAGGGGAAGGTCCCAGCCCTCACTGGCTCAGTCGATCTGCGGGGCTGCTTAAGGGGCTGAGTTCAATCCAGGCCAAATTCGGGGTGGTACTTTACCACATTGCCGATCCCACCACTACAGCAAGTCACACCATGTGCCCCCTCCACACACAGGTGCTAAGACCTGGCTGCTAGAGTCGTGCTGGTAGGGAGGGAAGGGGCCAAGTTTCCATAAGGTGACTGAGGAAGGGAAGGAGCTGCTATTCTAAGCACTGCCTCATGGATTGGTGCCCATGTTTGTGAGGGGACACGTGGTTGGGTGAGTGATCATTGGCTGTTCCCAGATCTTAGGATGGGGAGAAAGATAAGTTTTCTCTTCTAGGTTCATTGCCCCTCCTTGGCCGGTGCGGGGTTTACAGCTTCAACTCAGGCCTTCAATTTATGTGGGCTTCTGAATTGGTATACCCAGAAGCAAGTTGGAAGACCTTCCCTTTAGTTACTTTTCCCCCCACTGTTTTATTTTCTGCCCTTGGGTCAAACTGTGTTTACACATCTTTCAAGCCCGCCCACACCCTCACATCGTCTACTTGCCCATGGCTACTGCCAGATGTCGGTCCCTGTGCTCTCACCACCTCCTGCGCCCAACATATACACCCCTGCTGATGATCTTCACTGGAGCTTATTTTTGAGATAAGGCTTATATTAGGTGCACGCTTAAAAATCAGACTGCAGCTTATTTTCTGGATGGTCTTATTTTCAGAGAAACACAGTAGTTACCTGATTTGACAATTAATCCTAAGAACATCCAAAATTACTTTAAATTAGATATCCTATCTCCCATTACTAGCTAGAAACATATTAAACATGTATTGGAAAAAATAAAATGTTTTAAAACATTTAAATTAAAATGAAAATATATTACCTGATCTATCATTAAGTCCTTGCTGCAAAAGTTTTACTCTCTGGGCTATTGTCAAAGCTTTGACATGAACTTTTTCTGCCAGTACCTTTAAAAAAATATTTTCACATTTTTCTTTGACTAATATGGATTAATAGCATATAAAGAAAATACACTTTGCAAACACAATTTGCAACATGTCTCCCAAACTGTAAACAGACAAGTCACAAAACTAACACAACTGCAGAATAAGACATTCTGGAAAACTACCCTTTTCTTTCAAAGAAAGCAACTGACATCCCAATACACTGACTAAAATGCAACTTCAGACCACAGCTGCTTTATTGTATCTTGCCATTTAAAAATAAATCATGTATTTTTATGGTGACTTACTTTGTGCCCTCAAAGTGAACTGCTAAGATTTTTAAAGGCAATGATGCTCTCTTGCTATCCATGGAGAATCTTTTTAAATAGTACATTAATCCAAGTCCAGGAATGAAGATTTGTGAGCTGTACTACTTTAGCCAATTTGGCTGATGGGATTGTTCTTTTGGACAAACTGGGTATATATTTTGATGTGAGTGTTCTGCTAGTTCCTACCTATAACTGTCTGAATAGTATGGTTGGCTATCATATTAAACAGTTAATAAAATAACACCCCAACATTTTTGTTTCTGATGAGCCTAGAATCCAGAATGTCATATAAAATCACAGTGAATGAAACATAGCATGACGTAGCCAGTCAACTCGTATGTTCTTAGCAATACGAAATTAACTTACTAGACAATGATAATACTAACACACTTACACCCATAGAAAACAGTACAAAAACAGGATTGCTTCCCCATCTATTTGGGGCCATTTCAAAGAAAGATCTCCAGGTAAAACCAAAGGAGATTTTCAGCACTTCAGCACAGCTCACCTGAGCAGCTCTTTCTATAGATACTGATAGATAAAAGCACACATTTCTGTTATGTTTGAAAATTTAAAGTATTGACTAACACCAGTTGTGGCATCACATTGATGCAGAGCAGAGAAACGGAGCTGTGTTCTGAATGCCCGAAGTTTTGCAATCAGTAGCCCTCAGGGGTGAAGTCGGATCCTGGAGGGACCGGCAATAGAGAGAAGATTCGGAGGCATTGTGGAGAACTGCAATTTCCTGGTGCTGTAAGAAGAAATCCTGAAAACCGGCGCAAAAGAGGTCAATCTCCACGATCGCATCCGGAGACATGGCTGCCTGACTGACTGATGAAGGAAGCAAAGAGTGCAAAGCAACAAGACGAACAGTGGAAAAGTGAGATAAAAGTAAAGTACCTGAATAGAAAAGACTTGTTACAGTGAAAGAAGAGAGAGACTCTGAACCGAGAGAATAAAGTAGGTGGCGGATTTGGTGCTAGGAGCGCTTATGGCAGACTGAGTGATTGACTGGCGTTGAGAGACTGAGAATATAGATAAGGGGAGAGAAAGAAGTAGCAACGTTGTTTTTCTTGCTTGGATCTATGGACAGTGGAACTGAAAGAAGAGAAATAAGTTTTGACTGTTCGTGATTACTGAGAGAGATAAGCAGTGGTGAGAACTGTGCAGGAAGTGAGAAAGAGAAACAAAAAGAACGAACTAAAGTGACTGTGTAATTTGAAAGAAGACATCACGAGACAGGTATTGCTGAGCGAAGAAAGAAGATTGGAGGTTTTTTAAACAGTACTCATAATATCTACATTTAATATATGTAATATTTATATAAATATAATATAGTGATATTAGAGCAAATATTGATCATTGAATAATAGTATGTTAAATATATCTGAATAAGTAGCAATAACCTGACAAATTTAACACTTTTTTTCTTTTCTTGAAAACTTATCTTGAAACCTTTTTGTGTAAATAAGAGATATCTGTAATTGTGGATAGAACAAAGGTATATTTATAGTGGATTAATTTATATACTTTGTTTAGGATTCCTTAAGTACTTTTTAAAATGTATCAACTAATGAATTGATTATATTATATTAATTAGGAAACATTGATTATTGATTATAACTGACAACCGAAAATTAGAATTTATTTTTGGTATGTATTACAGCTACAAAGATATAGTAGGTTACTAATTAATTAACCAAACAATTGAGTAGTTATCAAATCAAATAATTGAGTAATTTCTTTTAGTGAAGATTGAATATGGATAAAACCATACAGAACAAAACAGGAAATAATTTAGTGTAAAGTTGTACTATTAGATAAAACAACATAACGAGGGGTATTTTCAACTGTGCCATTTGATGGTAGATTGGAAGTTTGTTAAAAATCTTGAAAATGACAATGACAATTGTAAAAATGGGAAAGAGGTGATAGCGACTATATCCTCCCCATTGGGGCAAAGGTCAATAGATATGATGCTGGGTACAGAGAAACCAGGCTCCTCTTTAACCTTGCAGGCGGTACAGTCAACTCTAACTATGATGCAAAAGATGACGGTGAGGACTCAAGAGCTTATAGTGAAAAACCATGAGGATTTGAAAAGCGAAATGAAGAATGATATAGGAGTGAAAACTGACATACAGAAACTGGACAATAAAATTGGATAATGCAAGAGGCGATGGCAAAGAACAAACCAAAATTGACAATGATGGAAGCCAGAACTTAATGTGTGGAAAAGAAGCTAGGAGACAAAACAGAACTGGGAAGTATTGTACTGTGAACTCCAGAAGGCAGTGGTCCATTTGGAATTGGAGAAAGCAGCATTCTTCCTAAGATTCCAGAGTGTTATTGAAGATAGGAAAGAAGATCTACGTACCCTCATGACAGAATTGATAGCAGAAGCTCTCCAGAAAGACAAACAAGAGATTTGGAATGACATAGATGAGGTCTACAGGTATATACCCATTACGTGCGCAGGCACAAACTATCAAGAGAGGTCCATGTGGTTTGCAAGAAAAACAACGAGGGATCTATTATACGGGAAAACTAGAGATGAGCCATTAATTTATAAAAAGAGAGATGATGACTCTGAAACAAATACCCAGGAGGGTTAAAGAGCAGAGGAGGAACTACCAGTTTCTATCATCCCGCAGCTGATTAAAAATGGGATTGCACTGATGACCCGGGAGGGATTTTTTAACATCTTGGCAGGAAAAATTTAAAATTGATATGTTGGACAAGGCACATGAGTTTCATGAGCGCTATTTGGGACCCAAGAAAAAACAAGAAAGTAGGGAGGAGATGGAGAGTAAGAGCAAATTGTCAGGAAAAAGAGACAGAACGGGAAGAGAACAGAAGAATTGAGAGGAAGAAGAAAACAACAGAAAAGAACTTAGAGCAAGAAAAGAAACAAGAGTCACTCTATATAAACAGTAAAATGGACACAGAATATACCCTATTATCAATTAATATAAATGATTTAACCTCATTAATAAAAAGATATTTAATAAAACTCCAGAAGCAAAATGCAGATGTCATATGTATGCAAGAAGTCCATATCTCAAACAAGCAGATCTTGTAGAATTCTCCAAATCAGGTAAACTATATCTGGCCCTGACAAACCAAAAAAAAGAGGTATTGCGGTTTATATAAAAGATTGGCTAAACCTAAGGCAAATTAATAATGAGGAGGATAGAAGGATGTTATTTATAGAAATTACTTTAGAACAAAAGAAAGATATATTGGTAACAATATATGCTCCAAATGCAAAACAGAAAGAATTTTATGGTAAACTTCATCAGAAAGATAATAGAAACAGAAAGGCGAATGTATGTATTGTAGAGACTACAATGCAGTCCTTGACATAGAAAAAGATTGCAAAAGTAGCAAGAAGAATAAAAAAAAGAGAAACACTTCAACTGTATTTGACAGAATGGTATCAGAATAATAAATTTGAAAGATGTTTGGAGGGAATTAAATCCTCTCGAAAGACAATTCACATTTTTTTCCAATCCCCACAAATCATGGTCATGATATGGATGGACTCGGGATTAAGAGAAATATAGAGGAAATGGAGATTTTGCTGATACCTGGGCCGATCACAATCCAATCAAAATCAAATGGAGAGGAAAGAGGATTGGAAGGTGGACTTTTAATAAAAATTTAACAGATAAAGAATACATCCGAATGATAGAGAAAAGAATTAAAAGTATTCCTTGAAAATCAGTTTGGAAGAGCATTTATGGGATACAACAAAGGCTTTTGTACAAAAAAAAAAGGAAGGAAGGAAGGAAAGGAAGGAAGGAAGGAAGGAAGGAAGGAAGGAAGGAAGAAGGAGAAGAAAGGAAAGTGAAGAAGGAAAGGAAGGAAGAAAGGCAGGAGAAATTGAAAAATTTGGAAGCTGACATACAGAAAGACCCTCGTAATGAGGAACTCAAAAGTGCAATGGACCTGGTGAAACATGAAATAAACTTAAATCTACAGGAAAAAATGGCCAGAAAATTTAAATTAGTGAAGCAAAACTAAGTTTGAGAACGCGAATAAACCAGTGAGATGGCAGTCACACAAGTTAAAGAAGGAATGGGAAAAAAGAACAATAGCAGCGTTAAGAGATGAAAATGGGAGCTTATGTTCCCAGGCAGATCAAAAGAAACTCATCACCCAAAAGTTTTTTACCAATCTGTATACCCAGGAAGAAATCTCAGAGGACATCATCCAAAACCTCAAAGAAAAAAACCTTACCTATAATATCCGATGTTGCAAAAGATTCGTTAAACAATAAAATAACTATAAAAGAAATAAAAAGATGCAATTGGGAAACAAAAAACGAATAAAACCCCAGGACCAGACGGAATACCATCAGAGTTCTATAAAGAATTTCAGGAGTCATTGGAGGAATTCATGCTGGGTTGTATGATGAGGTTTTAGAACCAGCCGAAATACTGAAGACATGGACAGAGGCATATATAACACTCATACACAAGGAACAGATGGATCTCCAGCAAATAAACTATAGATCGATCAATCTCGCTCCTAAACGTGGATTATAAAATTCTAGCCAGAATAATGTCGGAAAGACTGAAAAAGATATTAAGTGAAATTATTCATTCTGACCAGAATGGCTTTCTCCCAAATAGTCCTAGAATATTATGAGATATTACTAGAATATTACGAGATCCAAATAAACCAATGGTGCTTATGTTGTTGGATGCCCAGAAAGCATTTGACAACCTAAACTGATGCTTTCTTATTGAACAACTGTCTAAGAAGCATTATAACTGCTGCTAGAATTTCCTTTGCCCAAAATTGGAAATGTTATGACGCCCCCCCCCCGAAACCGCAATAATTAATAAAATATATGAATGCGCCGAGATGGATAGATTGACGAAGATATTGAAAAATAAGGAAGAAGGAGAATACTATAAGATATGGGATATTTGGTACGAATGGATAAGTTAAAAGACACAAAGGCATCAAATGAAAATGTATGAAAAATAATAAAGTAATAAGGCTCATGTGTAAATAAATGTATATATGTATAAATGTATGTTTAAAATGCTTAGAATTTAAATAGAGA
Source organism: Laticauda laticaudata (assembly GCA_004320025.1). NCBI lineage: Eukaryota > Metazoa > Chordata > Lepidosauria > Squamata > Elapidae > Laticauda > Laticauda laticaudata. The sequence continues at coordinate 35,956 of BHFT01063118.1, read as the reverse complement.
GATGGATAACACAGTAATAGAGGATATTCACAAATGTAAACACTATTATAGTAATGTTGCAAAACGTGGAATTTGTTAATTGTTGAAATGTTGAATAAACAAATTTATTTTTTAAAAAAAGAAAATTTAAAGTATTTTTCTTACAGAGTATGATTGATACTGTGTTCTTCTACCAACTAAATTCTCCAGTAGTTAGTATAATTTTAACAAAGAAAATAAATAGCAAATGACATTACCAGATATTTATTTACCTGATATGCTAATTTCCTGACTATCTCCTTTACATCCATGGTACGACCAATAATTTTGGGCAGAGTTTTAACTGATGGACTAATGCAGGATAACACAGCACGCCTTACTTCAGAGTTGGAATCAGTCTCAATTAAACTACTGTAAACTGAGAAGAAAAAAGTATTATGACAGGTTTGTTACTGATAGGAATATCAATATAAATGAAACAGAATGCAGAGAAGCTGAAATGCAGAAACTCTCCAAAACATTCAGGCTTAGAAGTTTAGAGACCCAGTTAGCTAAAGCTCAGCAGGAGCTATCTAAGCAACTCAGGACCACAGTCTTGTGCTCCACACTTCATAGAATTGTTATCAATAAACTCTTTGCAGCCAAAAGCTCCTGATAGTTGTGTAAAGCTGGATGATTCCCACAGAAAATGCTCACTACCAACTACTGTTGGAGCCCAATTTGCTACTAGTTAAGCTCCTTTACAGACAAAAGTTCTTTTTCTGGGAAACTAAAATAAGAAGCTTAACACACATTTTACTGCCATTTTTAAAAAACCTTTTAAACTTATTCACAATTCATAGGATTTTTTGTGACAATTTTGTTCTACTAGGCATCTCTTTCAACAGGAAGAGAACAAAACAAAACTTAAGGAAACTATTATAACACTTAATTCATATAGAATATAGATAAGATGGGCAGCACACAAATCTAACAATAAATTCACATTGCCACTCCATGAAGCTTCCTCCTGAATTAACTATGATTAATAATTTCAAAATAAAATGGTAATAAAAATAAAAACAATCTGAGTTTGATGAGTTTCTGTCATATTAAATAAAATTAAAATATTGCAGGTTAAAAAAAAGAACAGCAGAAATAAGTTTAATAAACCACATGAATTGGCAAAAAATGTACCATTAACAACTGGACACTGGTCATCCTTGGGATCCTGAAGCCTAGACAAAGCCAACACGGCTTGGATTCTCACATTTGGTACTTTGTCTCTTGTTCTGAGCTGCATAGCAGTATTAATTTGATCAAACAGTTCATCTTCGATCTGGGCGTTCTCTGGCAGACTTCCCAAAACTTTATTAATAAGTTGGCACACACGAAATCTAACTGCATTGCTATTAGCAGGATGGGACTTAAAGACAAAGATTTTCATTGTTATTGTGGTTATACACAATTATAGAATTTAAAATTTGTGCTTCAGCTTTTATATTGTTCTGGCTGAACAACAGTAGCTGAGGTACAAATTGTACTGTTTTGCTTTCAGTGACAAAAAAATCCAACACTTATACTCAGATTCTTACCTATATTATTTCCTCTTTCTGAAGCATGGAAAAGCTGCCCCAGCCCAGAAATGCTCTGCACAATAACCTTTGGTTAAAGACATCAATTTTACCAAAGGTTATTGTGCAAAGACAGCAATTTCATTTGTGGAATGAATCTGTGGAAGCCACAAATTTAAGCGTAACACAGACATTGAATACAAATGACTCTCCTGTACAAATGGATTTCAGAAACTCTAGCTTAAGAAAAGCTAATCAATTGCTTTCCTTAACAAGGGTAGAAAAAGATAAAGCTTCCCCCTCCACCCCAATGTGATATTAATACGCAGAGATGACTTGGACCATTAATAGCTTATTTTCAAAGCTTAGATGGTGTTGGATACACATTTTAATGAAAATTTTTATCTATGTAGTATCAATTATTTCTCATTACTTTACAGATATAGTACCTTAAGGAGAAAAGTCAACAGGTAATTTAGAAAGGGATTTTCCACTTCTTCCTCTTCAGCATCCTCTTTCTCAGAATTATACAATGAAGCCAGAAACTTGGCCACAAAATTTATCACTTGTTCCACAGCAGGTTCTCTTTTGTAGATTACCATGACATACTTCAGATAATGAACAAACTGTTCATGAAAACAGTCCTTATCTTGTAACTAGGAGCAAGAATTAACCTAAGTTATTGGAGTAAAGGCTAGATACATCAAACAAAAGATCAAACTCCAAAGAATTCAGTCAAGACATTTGCAGACCTTCTTGTTAATAAATATTCTTCTTACCAGTATTTCTCTTTAAACTGGCTTTTAAACAGACATTTCTACACGTGAACATAACTCTGCTAATCTCAGGAAGCATAGATCAGCATGAGGAATGCTGGGAAGTTACTTCCACAATTACTGGAAGAGAACAAAATGCCCCTACAATTTTAGGAGACCTTCCAGCATTTTGTTTTTCCACATTTGCTTTCAATCTTAATTGCAGATGAGATGGTTAGATAGTGTCATCAATGCAGTGAACACTAATTTGAGCAAACACTGGGAGAGATTGGAGGGCAGAGGGGTCTGGCGTACTATGATCCATGGAATCACAAAGAGTTGTACACAATTTCATGATTGAGCAACAATTTTTTTCTAGTTCTTTCTCACTGATGGGTATATCTCTCTAGCTACTGCAGTGTCAAATATCCCTATTGTTTCTTTGGAATTGCAAATATGTCTAACTTATTATGAGCTAAATGGAAATCCCATAGGATCTTAAACCCTCTTGTTCTCAACTACTACCATTCTCTTGTAATTTTTCTCCATTTTTGTTTCTCTATGCTTTCTTAAAGGCTTCATGTTTTACACATCTGAAGTCTTATAAGTAAAATAATGATTGTATTGTGACTTTTGAAGCCAATGTGGAAACTCCCATAAAAAGGAATGATAAACAATACTTACCTCATTATAGGTATGCTTTAAAGATGCCACTAATTTGGCCTGATTTTGGTGAGGTTTTTGAGCTTCCTCAAAGACCTTCCTAATATCAAACAACTTTTCCCCTTTCATAGCTGTAATGAGAAAGAAAAATATGGAAAACAAAGAACACTTGTCATATCAATTCCATCAACTAGTTCCTTACTTCTGCAGTGCCCAGTTGTGGTGGTGTTTCATCTTTTGCAACTTTTCTTTGTTCAGTGCATTCCTTGATGTGATGGAAGACACAATGACCCAAGGTGACACAAATATGGAAGACATGACTTCCAATTCTTTCCTCCCTGAAGACAGCTCAGCCCATTATGGCTGATTTAGCTAATAAACAATGGTCAGCTGTAGCAAAATTAATCCAAAACAGAGACTACAGTCCTCAGAAAACTATTGCAGATGGTCCACATTTAATCTTATCAAACTCATTAAAATGAAAACAAAGGCCATCTGTGGTCTCCCAAGCAGAAAAATACCTTCAATAAGGATTTAATTCTGTTAGAGGCTATAAACGACTTTAAATTTAATTCCAAGATGGGCAAGGTTGTTTTCCTAAAGCCGCAGAACTGCTTTCCAGAACCTAGGATTCCCAGGAACAGTTACAGCTGCTTTAAAGGATCTTCATGAAACCAAACCCAATGCAGTAATTTGGGTCTAAAAATGGTCCAGATCCTAAGATGACAGCGGAGAAACATTTCTTCAACATCCTAAGGGAAGGGGCACCGAAAGCAACAGCCCTGAGAGACCCCGAATGAGCAGCTCGGGGGGCGCGGGGGGGGGGGGGGNGGGGGGGGGGGGGGGGGGAAGCTGCAGAGACGCCGCTGCTGGCATCTTTCCAAAACCCCGCGGGCCCACGGATACCCACACCCTCCGGACCCTGCTGCGCTTGCACGCACAGCTGGAGAGGATGCCCTGCTGTCCGCAGGCCCAGAGGGCGCCGCGCCGCGAAGCCACCCGTCTTACTTGCCCTTAACGGATCTCGGTTTCTGCCCCCCCCCCCCCCCCCCNCCCCCCCCCCCCCCCCCCCCCGCCGCGGCAACTACGTCTCCACCTCGCGCCCTCGGCGGGTTGTCTTCAAATTTTGCGCGCTTCCGAGCGGAGTCTCCGAGAAAATCTCGCGAGAGGTTGGAGATTCCGGACGGTATAGCAGCTGCCTCCGATCTCTCGGATCTTGAAAAGTGCGCACGCGTGTTCGAACGCCCGCGGTCGGCGGAAGGGTGGCTGCGTGGTTGAAAATATGTTGTTATTTCTGCGTTCTTAAAATCATTCTTCCTCTGCTATTACGGCAAAGGCCATCGGCTCTGGGTGGGAATCTGTTGGCCGGGCTGTGAGCTGCACCATTGTGATTCCAATTAAAATGTTCTAATTCGTTCATTTTCAGGATAAGTTTGTGAAGCTTCGTTCGATTATGCATTGTTTTATGGCAGAAAATGCCTAAAGGCAGATACTTCAGCATTGTCGGATGGATTGAACTGATTCATGTCAAATTTGAAAAAGTACGAGACAATCTATGTCCAGCTGCTTTGTTATCGAGGATGTTGCAAAAAAAATAAATACATAATGAACACCATAAACAAAACAAAAGGTTCCTTTTTTGTCCTGCGACTTTCATGTCCTGCGAAACTAATAAAGTAAAAAGTAACTTTTACACACATCACTTCTGCAACATTTCCAACATACTGTATAACGAAATTGTTCCCACAACAGCTTGGTTCTTATGCATCTCTCAAGTGCTGTATTTCTTAAATTTCTGGATTAATGGTTTACTTCACCTCAAAACAGGTTTTTCTCAATACTCATCTCTCAAACAAATATTTCAATTTGTAGGCAAACATGCTACGGCCATACCATTGTTCTCTAGTGAAATAATTTGGAATGAAAGCAAGGCACATTTAAAAGATGGGATTTTTTAAATTTTAATTTTTTTTCTTTACAATTTTTTAAATTTAATTTTAAATTCAAAATTTTTAATTTTTCTTTTTTAAAAAACATACATTTTTTAATTTTTAGGAAAAAAATCCACTGAAAAAGAGACTGATGTGACTTGCAAAATACGTTTGAGCTTATGCCCATAGCAGACTTAAGTACCAAATGTAAATTAAATTTACATTTAAATTTAGAACAAAAAAGTACAGGTAATCCCCAGGGTATGAGTGTTCCCTTAGTGAATGTTCAGTTATGCAATAGGCACTCTCTAACAAATAAGTCCCGAAATTACGAATCTTGCTGCACCACAGCAATTGTTCGCCGTTACGAACAACTGCAGAGGCTCTGCAACATTTGTCTTGCATGTTGCTGGCCAAAATGGTGGGGCAGCATCTGCCCCTCCATCATTCCATTCAGGCCTCTACAGACTTTGTCCAGCAGGTTGCAGGTCGAAATGGAGCTCCATTTCGGCCAGCAACCTGCCAGGCAAGGCCTACGGAGCCCTGAATGGAGCGTTGGAAAGGTGCATGCGACTGAGAAACTGGAGAGGAGACTACTTGCTAGATCCTCACAAGGTAAGTGACCCAGTGTAGCAGGTTGGGGGGGGGGATTGCAGGGAGCATGAGGTATTTCAGTGGGTTGGGAGAGGCCTTGGGTGGTCTTAGGCAGGTGGTCTGTTCCAACATTAGACCTTCCATTGCCTTCCCCACCCTGAAATTCCTCATGTGCGCCTAATGAACAAAAGTGTCATATTTGTTTTAAAATGTAAGACACTCTGGTACCATACTATTCACACAATGATATGTTTGTAAAAAAAATGAAAAAATAAAAAAATTATGGAAAACATGTAGTTCTCAATGGAACTATACTCACAACCAGGGTAAAAAGTAGTGGCTTACCACAATGTTCCATTTTAGGCCCAGTACTTTTCTTTTTTTAAAACATTTTTTCATTAAGTTATGAAGTATTATAAATTTCAAAATACAAAAGCAAATAAAAGAGTAGTTCGGAGAACCGGCAAATACTGACTGGAGATTTTACAGTATCCTTCCCCTGCCATGCCCACCAAGCCACACCCATAGAACCAGTAGTAAAAAAATTTGAATCCCACCACTTAATCACAGTCTTTTGTTTTTCCATGATATGAACAAGTAATTTCTATCAAGATCAATCAATCTAATCTGTAAAACCCAAAGTCAAAGTTACATTCTTTTCCACATCAAGCACGAAATTCACAAGTGGTTTTCATGTCGAAACAAATGTACTTATGTTCTTTTCTTTAATCAGAGTAGTCAGTTTTGTCAATTAAGACAACTCCATCAACTTCTGCAACCATTTTTCCATGGCAGGTATCAAAGTGTCTTTCCATTTTTGCTCATAAAATAGACTTGCTACTGTCAATATACAGTATATAGCAACAAAGTTCCATTTTTTTCTTCAATTCTTTTTCCATTAGTCCCAAAAGGAGAAATCCTGGTTTAATTTTTATCTCCATTTTCAGAATTTTCTGTATTAGAGTGTGAATCATACTCAAAAAAACTTTTTGCTTTATCACATGTCTATCATAAATGATAAAAAGTCTCTTCTTTATTTTTATGTTTCATTTGACATGCCTTCTACATCTTAGATAGCTTATCTGGTGTTACATACCAGTGATACTCAGTACTCTTCAATATCTTCATAAACAATCCAATAAGGGAATAGAAGGGGAACTCATCAAATCTGCAGATGATACCAAGCTGATCTGAATAGCCAACACCTCAGAAGAAAGGCTCAAGATTTAGAAGGACCTTGACAGACTTGAGCATTGTGCCCTATCTTATGGAGAACAATCCATAAGTTGCCCCAGGAAAGAAAAGTGGAAATTTAAAGGGGGGGAAAAGACCTCCACAAGTCTGAAATGATGTTTAATGGTGTGAGTGTATGTGTGTTTGTGTTGAGTCATTTCTAAATCCTTAGGGACAGAGGGATAGTTAGCCTTTTCTTAATAATTAGAACAATAGAATGGGGATGATCCACTGGTGGGAATCAAGGTGGGTTTCCACTGGTTTGGTAGAACCAATACCTAACTTTTTGTTGAGTTCAGTGAATTGGTTATGATAAATCTATTTTCTGGAACACATCTGGTTTTTGTTCAACTTCCTTCCAGGCAGGAAAAAAACCCTCCTCAAATTCCAAATGGTGGAATTCAAGCCAGGTTGCAGGGCGGATCCTGCCACCTCCACAAATGCTGAGACACTTTTCTCCCAGAGCGCAGAAGCTCTGAAGCCAACCCCGCAGTTAGCTCTGGAAACTGCTCATTCTGTCTGGGCCGCAAAAGCTGGCAGAGTCCAGATGTGGTGGCCCTTAGGCAGCAGTGGGGCTTTCCAGCAGGGGTGGGAAGGTAGCTGGGGTAGCTGGACTAAACAGGGGCGGCCCTGCGGTGCTTTTTCCTCCCCACCCGGACTGTACTGGATCACAGGCAAGGAAAGCCACCTTCAGGGCAAAGCTGGCCAGGGAAGGACTGCCCAGAAGGGCAGGGGTATCCCAGGCAGGGACAGAAGCCTTCCATGCCTCCCAAGGTAGCAAAGAGAAACAGGCCCCGCTTTCCTCCTTAAGGGGGAAGGAAAGGAAATGTGCTTTGCTGAACCCCCTGCCTCCCCCTTCTTGTGTCATGACTCTGGCCATAGCACAGAGGAAACACAGTCAGCTGACAATTCAAACCACCCCTTTATTGCTCCAAATGTTCCCCAAATGCTCTCATGTTTCTGGCAAGTCCCAGAGCAAAGTTATGACATACACACACACACACACACACACACACCTCCAGCAGCCTCTGGCTGCAAGTAGTCCAGCACAATGGCTGCAAAACAAGAAATCCAGCAAGGCAAGAGAATAAGTCAATTAGTCCAGAAAGCAAGGAGCAAGGCAATTAATCCAGGAACCAAGAAATAACACAAGAAGTCCAGGAACAGTCCAATGTCAGCTATGGCACACAACACTCCATTAATTCAGTGTTTGTTCCTGACAAATGCCCCACCTCATAGTGTCTCCTTAAGTCTTAGTCTCCAGGTGTGCCTTGTGGAGAGGGGTAGGGTGCTCTCCTCCCAAGTAGTTGGGTCTACCTACGCTGTTCTTGCCTTTTCTCCACTCTCCGTGCTCAAGGATCTCCGTGCTCATCGCCTCAGCTCTGTCTCTCATGTTCACTGCTTAGCGTCTCTTGGTCATCCTACCCCCATTCCTCCCTGCCTACAAGCCATTTCAATCTTGAAAGGCCCTGGCCTGACTCAGGCTGCTCCTCCCCATATTCTCAGAAGCCAATGAAGCCACCCTCTTGATCTCCATAATGCGGTCATCCCTGCTGCTTGTGCATCTTTTTCTTCCACACCTTTCGCTTCCACATAACTTTCTATTAATGTGCTTTGATACAGCACTTTGGGAACATCCAACTTCTTTTGCAATTACCTTTTGAGGCTTTCCCTCCTTATGGAGGGTGTCAATGATGGTTTTCTGCACAAGTGTCAGGTCAGCAGTCTTTCCCATGATTGTGATTCCTACTGAACCAGACTGACAGACAGACTGACAGTTTAAAGGCTCAGGAACCCTTTGCAGGTGTTATGGCTTAATTCGCTGATTAGAGTGGGACACTTTGAGCCTAGAATATTGAACCTTTTCACAACATCCTAATTTTCTGAGACTGTGGATTTGGGGTTTTCATGAGCTGTAAATCATAATCTCAATTATGACACATCACGGCTTGAACTATCTTGCTTTGCATGTAATGAGTCTATCTCATATATTAGGTTCACCTTTTAAATTGCATTACATAAATAAATGAATTTTTGCACGATGTTCTAATTTTTTGAGTTTCACCTGTACATACTGTTCAAAAAAGACAATAAAAAAGCCAAAAAGAAAATGAAAAGACCAAAATATCTCACCAGCAATCACCACCAAGATGAGCGTTAGTGTTAGACAAGAAGTAAACAATACCTCAATCAAGGAACTACCAAGTCAGAAAAATAAGCTAATAATAAACAGACTAAGCAAGGATCCACCAACAACACTCCACCAACACTTATAGAGCAAGCCACTAGAGAGCAAACCCAATTCCCTTCTAGCCTTGATGGTATTGTCTAGTTTTGTTTATTTTATTTGTCAGGCAAGTATTAGATAACAGGTATAAGTATAAACATGATTATGAATACATGAAATGGATATGAATAAAAAGGAACATTAGGACAGGGGTGGTAGGCACGTTGTTGCGCTTATGTACGCCCCCACAGATCTCTTAGGAAAGGGGTGAGTTCAACAGTAGACAATCTAAGGTTAAAATTTTTGGGGTTTGACGAAGAAACCACAGAGTCAGGTACTGTATTCCAGACATTGACCACTCTGTTGCTGAAGTCATATTTCCTGCAATCAAGTTTGGTGCAGTTAATCTTGAGTTTGTATCTATTGTGCGCTCTTGTGTTGTTGTGGTTGAAGCTGAAGTAGTCATTGATGAGTAGGACATTGCAATAGATAATTTTATGTACTATGCTTAGGTTGGTGATGAAATGTCTGCTAGAAAACAACCAAGCTCAGAGAATACCAAGGATACCATAGTTCAATCTTGAGCTACAATTATTCTCTTCTATCAGATGATCACTGTCTGTAAATTGGGATACACGCTGCAGTGGTAGGATTCAAAATTTTTTTACTACTGGTTCTGTGGGCGTGGCTTGGTGGGCATGATGTGATTTGGTGAATAGATGGGGCGGGGCCAGTCAGAGGTAGTATTCCGAACTACTCAAAATTTCCGCTACCAATTCTCCAGAACTGGTCTGAACCTGCTGAATACCATCTCTGATACACAGCTGCCCACATTCATTGCTGTTTAATTTTGGACCTAGACTTGCCAAAGTTGGACACTGTCTAAGATCTGACAACCAGATTTGCTCTGAGGCACCTACCAATTGTGTTTTCCATGGCACTTTTAGGCTGTGTTCACATGAAACCTTTTGAACCTGACTTGGAAGAAAATACGTATTCGAGAGTAGGCTAAATGTGATTAAGGCTAAGCATGATAGCTTATTTGTGGCTTAGTGTGTTTTGAAACCAAGCTTGAATTGTGCAAATGCAGGAAATGGATTATTTTGGCCATCGGGTTGAGTGGGAATTCAGGCTTGGTTGATTTAAATCTGATTTACCTTATTCCAGTTTTCTAAGCCAACAGAATTCACTGAAGCACAAATGAATCTCACCGACTGTTTCTGGACAAAAAGTTAGGCTAAAATAAGACTGACGAATTTATAATTTGTGAATAGAGCTACTCTTTCTATCTTCAGAGGCTCAAGTGCAAAAAATTTTTAAAACCATAACAAAAGTCTAGCCCAAGAGGCATCAACTGATAACAGGATCAAATATTTTATAAGAGCCTCACTTCTGATGCTCATCTTCTAGAAGTGAAACACACGGCCCAGTTTCAACAGGCCTGAAGAAGCACACCTGCATTTGAGATGGATGCAAACTGTTTATTTCCCCACAAAGTGATGGCTACAAATGACAGCTGCAATTAAGAATTTTTAAGGTGGGGGGAAAACCATGACTCAAATCTCATAAAATGAGCCGCAGGGTTCTCAGACTCAAATTATAGGTGTGTTCCTTGAAGGAAGGCAAAAATCATTTACGGAGGGACAAAGTTTTCTTGCAGTGTTGATTTTCATGGCAAAAAGCAGCTATTGGTGGGGTTTTTTCCCCCCTTGCTTAGTGCAAGGCCCAATTCCAACTGCAAACATTTGTTTGTAAAACCTTTCTAAAGCTTCGTACATCATTTTTAAAATTGATTATTCAGTAGTTTGCTATCAAACCTGGTTCTTCTTCGCACTACTGCCCTGTCTTCTGTCATACTGAAGGGAGCTTACAGGTAATCCTTGAGTTACAATCATAATGGTTGTTAAGTCACAACACTCATATGGGACACATATGTGGCTGACCCAATTTGATGTCCTTTATTGCAGTGGTCATTAAGCAAATGCCCTGGTTGTTAAGTGAACCAATGGTTTTCTATGGGCCAGTTTTGCTGAAAACCTGAAATAAATGCCAGTTTTCAACAAAACCATGCAGTCAAATGCAGTGATGTGATTGCATGCAAGATCACTGCAATCAGTCATAAATGCGAACCAACTGCCAAGCACCCAAACTGCAATCACGTCACGAAGGGGATAGTGCGACTGTAGTAAATGCAAGCACCGGTCAGAAGTGTGAGGACTGGATTTTTTTCCCCTCCCACACACACCACTGTAACTTTGAAAGGTTGCTAAATGAATGATCCCAAGTCCAGGGCTACCTTTCATCCCATTCTGTTCTGCATTGGTTTGACCCCAGAATAAGTACAAGGTCTGGTTCGTGTTACCATACTTTACAAAGGTTTCACTTTCTCACACATTAGAGCAAAAGCAAGAGAAGGCAATGAGGATGATGGAAGGACTGAAAGCTAAATCCTGTGAAGAGAGATTGAGGGAGATGCATATATTTCACTTGAGACAAGACTGATGCAGTAGAAATAGGACAGACTTACCCCAAAGATCCCAGACATGGTCACAGATGGGGAAAAAAACCCCATAGTTTCTTCTTTTAGCTTAGCTTAGAATGTGTTTATCTAATCTTCATTATTTTTATAAATAACTCAAGGCAGTAAACATACCTAATGTTCTTTCCTCCTCCTACTTTCCCCATAACAACAGCCCTATCCTCCTCAGGCACAAATGCAGGAGGGGAAGAAGGCCAGGCAATTGTGACAAAGAACAGGCCTGCTTCGTGCTAAGAGAAGACAACCATGAAAACTGAAAACCGTGGAGGTTCGGCAACCCGGTATTTCTGGCCTCCTACCCAGATGCAGCCTTGTCAGGCCCAATTTGAAGCCTGCACAGGCAATTACCTAATCCTTCCACTCTAATCTTTCCTGGGGGTTTGTCTTCAAACAGCTGCTCTCTCAGCTTCTCTGACTTCTGCTGTCTAGAAAAGCTATTAAGCCAACGAAGATGGTAAGTAGGCAAAGAGCTTGAAATTCCCAACGTGAATAAGTGGGTCAGGGCTTATTTAGTCAGCACTGTATATATATATTTTATATATTTTTTAAAATAATTTTCTGGAATGAGTCCAGCAAGGACACATTTGTTGCTGGTTAAATCTCTCGTGTTTTTTTTCTTTTTTAATATAAATGTGTTTGATATTGATATTAATATATTAATTTATATTAATATTAATTAATAGTAATATATTTATATTAATAAAAATATGTTTATTGTTTTTATACTTTTTTTTGGCTACATGCCACCAAGAGTCACTTGTCGTGCGAGATGGGCAGTTATGTATTTTTTGTAAGTAAATAAATGAATAAATAAAAAGGAAAAAGAAACTGAAAGTTGTCCTAACTATCCCTCCTAATGGTCTTTTCTCCAAGTGACTGTGCTTTGGAAGACTAAGTGACCAGCTCTTTTGCCGATACCTTTCCTGAATTACAATGGTGCCTGGGAAACTGGCCTCCATACTTTTCTAAGTGCAGATAAAGAACATCAATTGTATTTTTCTCTATTCATTTTTATGCACACTGATGAAAGAACGTTTTTTCTTCATAAAGAATTTCTAGTGCGTGGCACACTTAATTAGGATGTAGCAAAGAACTCTTATTTATGAAGGTATGCACACGCATATGACCGTCTCTCATTCTACATTGATGTAATGCAGTGATTAAAGTACAATATTGCAGGCAAACTCTGCCCACAGCCTGGAGTTTGACCCTAGCTCAAGGTTATTTCAGTCCTCCATCTTTTTGAGGTCGGCAAAATGGGGACCCAGATTGTTGAGGGCAGTATGCAAATGTTTCTACATTGTAGACTGCCCACAGAATGCTGTAAAGCACATCAGGGCGATATATAAGTCTAAATGCTATTGTTATTGCTATTGCTGCACTCAACTCTTCTTTGGTCTGCAACTCTCCTAGGCATCCAACATTTCCATTCACCATCAAGAGAAGACTTCAGGAAGGAACTCTTTTCACTGGACTTCTTCAGGAGTTCAAGAAGACCCATCAGAGAAAGTCACCTTCACTTGAAGAAATTACCCATCCAATTATTCTTCCCAGAAATTGAGTTAGGTCTCTTGTGCCCAAATCTGCACTAGCCATAGAGTAGATGCTCAGAGACTCCACGGGGCTGCTGGATATCTCCTTGGAGTCTTTGAGTCCCCACTTTAAAATGATGGTTGGAAATTACAACCTGGCCCAGAAAAAGGACACATATTTCCAAGCTCAAGCAGACTTACTCTGATGCAAGTATCGTTTCCTGCGACTCTTCCGGGCTTTCCCTCGTGAGAACAGGGCATCCATGCGTTTCTTCCATGCCGTGTGGCTCTCTGCATCATTGACACCACAGCGAGGGAGACTCATGTGATGGAGAGTGATGGCATCCAGGGTGCCACTGAGGGGCAGGTGAGAAATCCATTGAAATTCCCTGTAAGAGCACAGGAAGTGGGATGGAAGTTGCATGATGCTCCTTCGTTTAAGCCAGTATTTCTCAACCTCAACTTGGAGATGTGCAGACTTCATGGCTGGCTGAGGAATTCTGGGAATTGAAGTCCACGCATCTTAAAGTTGACAGCATTGATTTAGAGACATCCAGAGATAGTTGAAAGATGGGTGGCTATATAAATGTTTTAAATATTTAAATATTTATTTAAATAAATACATTGGGAAACACTGATTTAGCCCTTGGTTTTTAAACCCTGTAGTCCCTGTTTGGATAGAGTCACAACTGGACATTTGCTGGCCGAATACCCTTCCTGACACCTATGCAGAGTTCACAACAGATATTTTTTCTTTGTGTCCTAGGAGAGAAATATCTGTTGCTACCTAGAATTGAACTCTCAACCATCTAAATGGGAGGCAAGCATCTTTACCACTAGGCCATTACACCATTTTTAAGCATTTGCCACTATAACCCTACATACAAAATTTGAAGCTAGTAGCAGGGAAAGAAAATAAAAGATTTAAGAAAGAAAGCAACCCAGAGAGAATAGTGGAAGATGGATTGAATCCAGAAGGCAGCATTGGCATTTGAGGAATCTACCAGCTGGGTCAAAATTGCTGCATTGGTCATACTACAAAAGAAACTAAGCCCATACAAGGGAAACCACTGAGCAGAACCCGTCATCAATGAAAGCTGGCCAATTGCATGGTCTAAGCTAGCAACCGACTGCATAGGAAGGCATGGGATTTAGGGATTAGATAGGTATTAAATGGAGATGGAAGTCATCAACTAAAAGCAGTAAGAGAAGAATGGGAATCACAGGCTTACTTTATGGCATCTGGGAATCCTGCTAAGTCCGGTACTTGGTGCACAGACTCAAAATAGCCATATTTCTCCAGAAACCTCTAAAATCAAATCAAAATAAATAATAATAGATAAGACACTAGGCTTTATATGAAAAGCAAACAAACCAACCCCTGGCATTCTTTCATTATTTCCTTGTAACAAAACCCACAGCCTTTTTACGTAAAGGTTGTGAAATGTATGCAAAGTCTTTACATACTTTGGATTCTGAATATTCTTGGTCAGTTTTAGAAAGTATAGTTAGCTCCCTCTTTTAAATACTGGGCCGACTCAAAGAATATCCATTTATAGCTGCATGCCTTCCCACTTCAAACACTGTTTATGCCTGCGGAGAAGCCAGTTTCAATTCTGAGTGGCAAGATTTGTCTTGCAGTTATTGTATCTGCCAGATAAACTTCTTCATTCCAAATTCTTTGTCTCTATCAGCTCTGTTTTTCCCAGCACTCCCTTTCTTTCCTTATCAGCTTTTGATTCCTAAAACAAATTCATTCCAGGGTGAGCAGAGCAAAAGGGAGAGAACTTCCTTTTCCAGTCCTATTATTTCTCCAAAGACCAGATAATTAACAGAGACACCCCCACAACAGAAGACCTGTAAATGCAATATCTGTAATATGTACTGTGACTATATTTTTCTTGGAAAAAATAAAGGATAAGCCTGAAAAAGGAGGATATCTGAAAGAGATTAATAAAGAGGGGCAGGGGGGGTACTTAATTGTTTATGTTTATGCTTTAGCGTGGCAGAAAGTGCCAAATTACAGGTGATCTCCCCATATGCACTTTCTTTTAATTCTCTTGTGTGGAAATAAGGTGATTTTTTACTGTTGCAAAAATGGAAAGTTTGGGAAGGGAGTGAACTTTTGTTCCATATTTTTTCAGAGGATTTTTTTTTTTTAGAAACACAATGAAAACTATGAAAACCACCATTGAATACTTCTAAAAGATCTGGAAACAATAACAAAATGCAAGGGCCCGAAAAATACTGTATGGGAGGAGCTGGGGAAAGCCATTTTCATCAATCCTGAAATGGGAAGAGGAATGAGTGTTTGTTCCTATCAGTTTTAAAATAAAATTGGCAAGGCTTTTTACCACTTTGTCAATATCCCTGGGCAATGGGAGGAGACCAGAGGCAAATAACGCACACAATTATGTTTCCATTCCACTTTTTGTTTTTCTTCCTGGCATGTTACAAGAGACAAAATGGATGGCTTACTGGCGGGTGGATGGATGGATGGATGAACGGATGGGACAAATAGATCATACAAGGCCAGACAATTGGTATGTTCATATAGTTTGCCAAAAGATATGTTTGTGTATGGAGGTGTGGCTCGATGGGTATGTGTGTCTTTGAGTTAATGTTAACCCTGGTGATCACCCAGACTGTTGTGCAACAACAAATGTATAAACTTGAGGATTTCCTTAACCTTTACCATGTGAAAACAACTAATGAGACTACCTTCTGCCAGGGAAACTAGTTATATCTATTCATCAGTATTTCAGGAAATTGCTGTGACAAGATCACCATGGATACAATTGTAATGATGTTGAGAAATGCCCTCATAACAATGGTGACCACTAGCAGATTTGTATCATCATGGGAAACTATAAACAGTGCAAGGAAGCTATTTTCCTGACCAGTAATTAGCAGACTTCCATAGCTTCAGTTGTAATGGGGAGGAAAAGATCCTTGTAGAAAACCAAAGTGGGGGTTTTTTTGGAATTGTGCACACCATTTGTAAGAGACAATGTAATAGTTAAAAGTATTGCTGAGCCTGACAGGGAGACTCAAATTCTAATCCTCCCTTAGACACAGAAGCTGACTAGGTGACTTTGGATTGAAAAGTCAAAAAAGATCTATTATGCCAACTGCATTGGACTAGCTTAGTAAGATCTTTCCATAAAAAAGTCCTCATCCTGCAATAATCATTGAGGACTTTTTTATGGAAAGATCTTACTAAGCTAGTAAGGTTAATTAATCATTATTAATGATTATTGCAGGCTGATTATTTTTTTATACTTGTGCATGGGAAAGCAAAGGGAAATCATTAAAATCATTAAAAAGCAAAAGTTAGAATATTTTAAACATGTGATGTGACACCCGGAAAAATATGGCATACTTCACTTAATCCTCCAGGGAAAGATTGAAGGCAAATGAGGTCCAGACAGAAGAACATCATGGCTTCAAAATCTAAGGGACCGACTTGGTCAAAACTCAGCAGCACTTTTTTGTGTGACTGTTGATAAAAATAGGATCGCCAACATGATCGCCAACGTCCAATGACAGATATGGCACAAGAACAATATTTGTGCATGTGTGTGGATAATACAAAATTTCTGTTGTAATATTTTGCAACGTGTATTGGAAGCAGAGGTGAAAGGCTATATATGCATCTTGACAAAAATACAAATTTAAAAATTGCATTATGTGGCCGCAGTTGCGAGTTTAATCAGGAGGAAATTCAGCTATTTAGACCGTGATTGCACAACAGAAAATAGCAAAGCCACAGTCAAAGGAATGTGGTATTATTCCTCTTCAGATAACCTATGAGGAATCATATTTAACAGAAGTCAGCAGAAGATTTCAAAGCAATCATGAAAGGAATTTAAATGTATGATATTTAGCCTGTACAGTCAACATTTCAAGGAGTCAAATTGATCCAATTTTAATTGGAGAGAATGTCCAATTTGGTAAGTTTTTGTAAGGCTGAGAAAGAGATAAAAAGTGTTTATATAAAATAAACATTGAGTTCCCTTCTCTGCACATCAGTTCCAAATTAGAACATTCATGACACTTGGCAGAGAAAACAAAATGCCATAAACTGGCCAGATAATATCAGATTTAAAAGCTGCTTCGTGAGTCCAAATCAGGGCTCTCAAGTCTCCTTCAAAATAGCTTTTTAACAGCTTTAGTTTTGACCCTATAGAACCATAAGTAACTCTGGGTCTCTTCCTCCCACCCTAATTTCCCCAAGGAGGAAATTCCATTTTCTATATAATATTCTGCAGCAGCAGGAAATAAAGACGTAAGCATCATGAGGAAACAAACTGCAAAATGTGCCCTAACTGAAGAGATACCCCTCTCATTTGTTCTGTGCAATGGGGAGGGGAAAAAAGGAAAGACGCACAGATGCAGACAACCCATTCACCTCATTAATTTCTCTCTGGGCTTAAGACCAGAGGCTGCCCCCCAGAAACCATAAATCAAGGCCTGTCAAGACTGACTGCTGCTTGGATGACAAGTAGCTCCACAAGGACCAGAATTTTAGAGAGAGCGGGAGAGAAGTTCTTTGTTCCTCCACGACAGCAGAGAAGCAAGAATTAAACTATGTGTTCTTGTTAGGACATGAAGTAGTAATGCCAAAGAAACAGGCTGGGAAATGCATTCTAAGCAGATGCTTTCTGCAAATTAGGAGGGTTGTTCCAGAGATTGGGGCCAGAGGCTTCAAGAGTGGGAAAAGGGGTCAAGAGTTTGACAAAGGACAAAGCTAACATTGCACTGTAATGATACAAGGTCCAGTCCTTTTTCAGCTGTGTCATAATAGCAATAGCACTTAGACTTATATACCGCTTAAATACCACTTTACAGCCCCCTCTTAAGCGGTTTACAGAGTCAGCCTATTGCCCCCAACAATCTGGGCCATTTTACCCACCTCAGAAGGATGGAAGGCTGAGTCATCGTGGAGCCTGGTGAGATTCGAACTGCCAAATTGCAGGCAGTCAGCAAAAGTAGCCTGCAGTACTGCATTCTAACCACTGTGCCACCACAGCTCTTTGCAAACATAAATAATGTTGCAAGCATACACAGAAGAAAGGAAGTCTGCATCGCATTGGCACGTTGCCAGTTTTGTCATTTCAACAAAAGCCTCATGTCCTGTGGACACATCTACAGGATCTATCGCACTGGTAGATGAGCTGCTGCAGGTGGTTCTTTGGCAACTGCCGCAAAGCCAAGGGCCACATCTTTTTCAAGCACAATTTCTCCAGTTTCTTTTGGATGCAGCTGCAAGAATTACAGCAACTGACTTTACAGCCAATATGTTCCCATGTGGTTACAGGTTGGAGACTTTCTGATTTTCTTTCAAGCAGCTTTTTTACAGCTGGTGTCTTCACTGGTAACAGGAAATCTGGCAGCTGGTTGTTTATATAATGGTCTCCTAAATCCTTATCAGTCTGTGAACCAACTACAGTGTGACACTGATGCTGAACAGTGGAGAAGACTGGCAACGAGTAGGAACATGGAGCTGTTTGTGTAACACAACCTCTCTTGCATCCCTAAACAGTGGTGGGATTCAAAAAAATTTGCTACCAGTTCTGTGCCTGTGGCTTGATGGGTGTGATATGGCTTGGTGGACATGGCTTGGTGGGCTAAGGATAATGTAAAATCTCCATTCCCACCCTACTCCTGGGGGAAGATTACTGCAAAATCACATTCCTTCCCCACCCCACTAACCTGCTTTCCAGCTCCGTTCTCCTGTGCAGGGCAACAAAAGAAGACCCAACGCAGCTGGGACTTGGGAGGCAGAGAATAGATGGGGGTGGGACCAACCAATTCTCCAGAACTGGTCAGAACCTGCTCTGCCCCTAAACCAGTGGTGTCAAACTTGTGGCCAGTGAGCCAGATGCATCACTGCTGGCCACGCCCAGCCCCAGTTTAGCAAAGGGGGAAAAAGTTACAATACGACAAGTGATGACAATATGTCATCACAAGTTTGATACCCCTGCTCTAAACGGTCCTATTTTCATTAGTTGTCCAGCTTCTTTTCCAACTGAACCTTATTTGCTAGCCCACACAATTATTTTCATAGCCTCTGGTCTAGTCAGACAGATACAGCAGGTGATTTCAGCACTGATGCTTAACCTCATAATCCAGATACTTATACCTTCTGCCCACCAATGAACGCCTTCATTTTAATCAGGATTTAGCCACAAAGCCCTTTCTTGGGTCCAGAATTCACAGAGGTAGAGAGTAAGGAAGATTACCTTGTAGGATGCAAAAGGCCTGATCTTTTTTAAAATCCAGGGCAGCCAGAGAACATTTGGAATAAGCTCAGATGGATGCCTCCTAATTTACTGAACTAAAAGGGGGAGGAGGAGGAAATATAGCACAATTAGACTTGCAAGATTTTGGTATTAGAGCTAAACTCAATAAAGGAAGTTTTAGCTTTCCTGTGGAGCTGGTTTTATGGTCTGGGATATCCAGTGGGGCTGATACGTAATTTTATTTACGAAGAACCAGACTTCTTTTGAATACATGTTCCGACTGAATGAATCTTTCAACAGTGTATCTTAGGGGAGTATCTCAGGAACCAGTTCCTGTTTACAAAACTGCATAAAGTATGAGGTCACAGTGGTCACAACCTTTCTGGCTTGGGGGAGGGGAATGGGGGGAGGGGAAGAGGATGATTCTGTGTGAGTGGCAATTTGCACAAGTGTGCACTGCTCCATTTGCACACGCTCCATTGTGCAAATGGAGCTGAGTGTGCGAGCACCCACTGCTTGCTCAAATGGAGCTTTGCACACACACACACACACACACATACACACATGCCACTCGTGCAAGTGAACCTGCACATGCTCTCTTGCCTGCCACTTGCACGGCCTGGTTTTGAACAGGGCCATAGCCCAATAGTGGGCCGCAGACGGGTGGTTGGGGACTCCTGGTATAGATAGTTCTCAATCTGCAACCACAATTGGGATTGGGACTTTTATTGCTAAGTGAAGCAGTTGTTAAGTGAGTCACATCCACTTTTATGATCTTTTTTGCTTGCAGTCATGAAGCAAGTCCAGATTTCCCCCATTGGTTTTGCTTGTTGGAGGTCCACTGGGAAAGTCACAAATGGTGATAAGAGACCCCAAGACACTGCAACCGTCCTAAATGTGTGTGCTGGTTGGCAAGTGCCCCAATTTTTATCACGTGACCATGATAATGGACCACTGCGATGGCCATAAGTGCAAAAACTGGTTGTAAGTGACTTATTTTCAGACCCATGGTAACATTGAGCAGTTGTTAAATGAATGCAAGCACAGCAGTGGTGCGTTTCAAATATTTTTACCACCACTTCGGTGGTATGCTGGCTGGAGAATTCTGAGAGTTGAAGTCCACAAGTCTTAAAGTTGCCAAGTTTGGAGACCTCTGAGGTAGACAGACAGTTAACAGAGCCTCTCTCCACAAAGGAAGCATTGTCAGAGATGAGGAACCCAGTCTGGGGCTCTCCAGCTAGCTTAATTTCCATATTCTCTTGGAAGGAATTTTAGACCCACACATCAAGAAAACTTCAGTATAGGACGAATGGCGTTGCTACGTTTAGAATCACAGCCTCGTCCAAATAACTCCCAAGCCTCTTTCACTTTTTATGACAAAAGTTACCTCTTAGCTCGTCCCCTCGGTAGGCCGAGATCTAATGCCGATCGTGTCTCTGGGCATGTACAGAGCTCTCTCTTTCTCTCCCTTCCCGACTGACTAACCCCTGCTCGGTCTCGAGCTCAGGCATCCCCTCCCGGCTGCCTCACCTGAGCCGCTCCAGGCTGGCTTCTCCCTCCGGCTCCAGTGCTCGTCTGAGCGGGGAGGAGCCCGAGCAGCGCCGCGATCAGAGCAGCAGCGGCGGCCATGGCCTCGCCGCCGTTCCGCCTCCCGTTCCCGCCGAAGGAGCCGATCGAAGGAGCCGGGAAGCTTAAGCCACGCTCAGCCCTCTTCGGCTTCGGGCTCTCCACCCATCCGGCAGGGCTGAACTGAGCACGCCCCGGTCCGCGGGCAGGGCGCCGGTTGAAGCTCTCCGCCGCCCTCCCGGACTCAGTCGGGAAGGTAGCTTACAAGCTTCGCCTCGCCGCGTAATTCGGCCGCGCCTCCTGTCCTGGGGCTTCGGGGTGGGCAGAAGCCCAACCGGGGAAGACAAAAACTCAAGGATAACGCACGCCAGCACTGGCGCTGGGTTGCTTTGTTTTTGTTTTTCCTTCTTTCTTTCAACACTTTCTATGGGAGCCGGTGTTCTCCAGCAAAAAAAGTAGAAACGCTAAGTTGGAAGTGGGAATGGCGAGGAAGGAAAGAAAGACACCCCTGGGGGAATTAACCAGATCGGTTGATCGATTGCATCCAACTAAGGCAGGGGTCTCCAACCTTGGCAACTTTAAACCTTTGCTGGCTGGGGATTTCTGGGAATTGAAGTCCTCCAGGCTTAAAATTGCCAAGGTTGGAGACCCCTGAACTAAGGTGTTGCAAACGGCGGCCAGAAAAGTAAACCTCGGTTGCCCCGTTCACGGGTCAGAGCAAGAACCGATCCATCGATTCCCCGATCAAGCTGGCCGATGATGTCATTCGCTGCTTTTTTTTTTTTTTTT
>BHFT01063118.1:0-14341 GCA_004320025.1 Laticauda laticaudata | reverse complement strand
CTTTTTTTTTTTTTTTTTAAACCCCGAAAAAAATCCCAGGGAGATTTTAGCGCACTAGCTAAAACTAACTAACTAACTAGTGCTCCCCACAGATTTCACGTCAATGCGTGGCTACCCATCTCCAGAACAAACAAACGCTAAACCAAAAGTACTAGAACTGGCATTTGTCCAATCTTTAATTTCACTGATCATCAGCCCATGAAAATGCACTTCTGGTACTCCACGTGGCTTTGGTTAGTTGAGACTTTCTCAACAGTGGTTTTGGCAAGATAAAGAAAGTCTCCGCCAAGTCAGCTTTGGCACATTTGGGGCAGTTTGCTATAAAGACCACCAAAGCCCCATTAGGCAAACTAAGACCTAATCGAGAGACTGCTTGGCAATCTAAACTAGGGCTGTATGTTGGAGACAGATATTTCAAATTTAATTCTCATATATAGCACTAATGTATTGTTTTAAGATAAAAGGCTCAAATGCAAGGATGGAAGAGGCATCAGTTCTTTCCTTTTGTGAAATCTTCTTTTTTCCTTTTCAAAATATCTTTATTCAATTTCAAAAATCAAACATTAAAGTACAAACTAAAATAAAAGGAAAAAGGAATAACAGGACAGATTTAAAAATCCTCTAAAAATACATCAAACAAATCTAGAAGAAAAATGATCTCCAACTTTTTTAGTAGAGAAATAATACAGTAACATTATAAAAACCTCTCTCTTAATTTTAAGTGAATAATACCAATCTTTAAAATAACTTAAAATACATTCAACATTCGAAGAAATTCCACATGAGATCTGGTATCTCCCTTCAAGATTTGCTGATGGGAGAATATTAAAGCCAGTGAAGTTGAAAACTCTCCAATATTTTGGGAAAATGAGTTAAGATATTATGTTGCTTATGGGATATATACAAAGAGACTAGCTGCACACTTTCAGAAATTATGCTTAAATCTTTCTACCTGCCTGTTTCTTAGTCTCCACTCCAGGATGTATTTGGCAGAACTCTAACCCATGCCCCAAATCCTGGGGGAAAGCCTACTTAATCTAGCTTTCCAGGCTGCATGGAAGGAGTTCACCAATATTAGTGGGGCCAGGTCTTGTGGGAGGAAATTCTACTTAGCCAGACATTAGATATTCTCTACCCAGGCTGGTAACAGACTTGGAGAGAATGCTGTATTAAGTACAATGTGCCACTTGATTTCCGTTTAAAACTTGGATTGAATAGACTCACCCAGCTAGGAATGATGGAGTCCCAATTCCTCTCCATAAAGAAGTTCAGATAGACATATAGTTTGTCAACCATGACAACTTTAAAATGTGTGGACTTCAACTCCCAGAATGACTCTCTGGGGAATTCATGGCTGGCTGGGGAATACTGGCTGAGGAATTCTGGAAGTTGAAGTCCACTAACTTAATGTTTTCAAATTTGAAAAAAACACTGATGTAGTCTTTTTTTCTCTTGAAAACGTTCTGTTCCAAAGAATATTTTCTGTCTCCATCCAGTCTGGGAATTTCCATCGCAGGTGAAATTTTTCAGGGAAATTTTCCTTTCCTCTCTTGAAAATGGCATGATTATGACCAAACTCCAGTCTTCGGTTATTCAGTCTGTACAAGTCAATAATCAGGCCAGGACTGGCACTTACCGTGCCTGAATGTTTTTTTTAAAATATATACCCCAGACAAATCATGTCAATTTTATGGTTTCTTTCTGGATTTTGGGCACTTTTGACATTTGTAACTAGCTAGAATGGAAGAGGATATATACAGCAGTAGGTTGGTTTGCAAAGTGACCTCCAGAAGAGAAACCTTAAATGCACACCCATTGCACTAGCCAAAATATTCCCATACTGATGAAGAACTCTCCTATCAGGAAAGAATTCTGCACATAGCAAAGGTGCAACAAAGCTGGTTACCAAGTTTAAAGCCTTTTCTTATCAGAGTACAGGTAATATTCAATTTATGACCGCAATTGAGCCCAAAATTTATATTGCTGAGACATTTGTTAAATGAATTTTGTCCCATTTATGATCTTCCTTGCCACAGTTTTTAAGTGAATCACTGCATTTGTTAACAATATGGTTGTTAAGTGAATCTGGCTTCCCTTAACTTCGCTTGCCAGGTCATAAAAGGTGATTACATGACCACGGGATACTGCAACCGTCATAAATATATGAATCAGTTGCCAAGTGTCTAAATTTTTATCAGATGACCATGGGGATGCTACAACATTCATAAAGGTGAAAAAGTCACTTTTTTCAGTGCTGTTGTATGTTCGGTCTCTAAACAAACTGTTGTAAGTCAAGGACTACCTATATAATGAAAAAAAAATCTTGATTGATCAAAACCCAGATGAGCAGTAATCAGTATCAATGAGTGCCTTAGCATTAGTGAAAAATAATGATGATGCATTGTTGCAGCCCAATCTTTTGTTTGAAAGTACAGTATGCTTACCTGCCTAGTGCAAAGTCAGCTAAGCTGGAATAATAAAAAGTAGTTAGGGAAAGGGAAATAGAGCAGAGGTGGCATTCAGCAGGTTCTGACCAGTTCTGGAGAACCGGTAGCAGAAACTTTGAGTAGTTTGGAGAACTGGCAAATCCCACCTCTGACTGGCTCCACCCCCATCTCTTCTCAGCCTCCCAAGTCTCAACTGATTGGCTGGGTCTTCTTTTGTTGTCCTGCACAGGAGAACAGAGCTGGAAAGCAGGTTAGTGGGGTGGGGAGGGAATGGGGATTTTGCAGTAATCTTTCCCCAGGAGTGGGGAGGGAATGGAGATTTTACAATATCTTTCCCCTGCCACTCCCACCAAGCCACACCACGCCACCAAGCCAGGGCCACAGAACCAGTAGTAAAACATTTTGAATCCCACCACTGAAATTGAGGTAGAGCAAGGGAAAGATCTTGTCATAGAAAGGCCTTGTCTGTAGCATGCCACAAATATGTTTAGTAGAACTGTCTCAAAAACATATTTAAAATATGGAGTTCTTGGTGTACTCTGAGTTTGGTTATTTTGGTTATGTTAATTCCTACTTATCTGGGTGTTGGCTGCTGGAGAGGATGCATTCTGGATTTTGTCTCCTTAGCTTTTTTATTGTCACTTTTGAATGGTGTGTAAATATAGTTTATTTCTATAGGGTATTGATGGCTGACTTGTCTGAATATCAGGTTTCCAGGAATTCCCTAGTGTTTTAAAATTTAGCTTGATCTAGGATGCTGTTTCCAGTTAAAACTATGGTAGAATCTGTCCATGTATTGTGAAATTTCTGACATCCATTTTTGTCTCGATTGCTTGTTGGTGTATATGGATGCGCTCCATATAGTCTTCTGCTTGTCTGTCTGACACAATGGCTGTTACAATCCTTACACTGTATGTTGATGATTCCTGTTTTTTTATTCATGGGTTACTGTGTCTTGGCTTTAAGATGTTTTTGGATCAGGGGTGTCAAACTCATGGCCCACAGACTGGAATCGGCCTGTGAGGCCACCAAGGAAACAACGAAGAACCAGCCTGTGGTACCTCAGCCATCAAAAATGGAGCTCGGGAGGGCCATGTGTGGCTCTCCCAGGCTCAGTTTTCAGCCATGATGGCCTCCTGCAGCCCTCTGCCAGCAACAACAGAGCTTGGGGGCTTAATTTTTGCTGGCAGAGGGCTGCAGGAGGCAGTCACAGCTGAAAATGGAGCCTGGGTGGGCTGCGTGCGGCCTCCGCAGGGGTGGAGGTGAGCAGGCATGGCCAGCTTGACTCCACTCATCAAGGCTGTTTTCAGCCATGACAGGTTCCTGGCCCTCCCGAGGTCAAACACAACCCTGATGTGGCCCTCAATTAAATCGAGTTTGACATCTGTTTCAATGGTTTGCTGTATTGATGTCATGCAGTTGTAAGTCTGCTGGTTGTTTCTGAGATGTTTTTGATCTAGGGCAGTGCCATCCTTTTCATAGCTCTTGTTGGCTGTGCTGCAGTGGGCTGAGTAGTCAGGCACTTTATGATGAAGTTTCATGGGTATTCATTTCGCTGGGTGGTTGTATATACATTTTGTTTCTTTTTTTCTGGTGTTCTGGGTTGCTGCAATGCATTTCTACTTCTTGCAATGAAGGTAGTCCTCCAGTTACGACCACAATTGAGCCCAAAATGTATGTTAAGTGAAACATTTGAGTTTGTCCCATTTTATGACTTTTCTTGCCATATTTGTTAAGCGAATCACCGCAGTTGTAAAACTAGTAACAGGGTTGTTAAGTGAATTTGGTCTCCCCAGTAGCTTGGCTTGTCAGAAAGCTTGCAAAAGGGGATCCCATGACCCTGGGACACTAATCGTTGGAAATGTGAATCCGTTATCGAGCATCTGAATGCAAATCATATGACCATGGAGATGCTGCAATGGCCATAAGCGTGAGAAATGGTCATCAGTCACGTTTTTCAGTGCTGTTGTGACTTCGAATGGTCACTAAGTGAACTGTTGTAAGTCAAGGACTACCTGTATGTTTAAAGCTTGTGATTTTAAATAGATGGCATTCCATAACTTTGGGGCTTCCAATAAAGAACTTGTCTATTCTATCACATCACCAAGGTTTGTGATGCAAAAAAAATCAAAATAAGTAATTCTTCTGAATATTTATCTTGCTTGGTTGCAAGATCTACTTGTTTCCACTGCATTCCCACCCCAAAGCCATTGATGCAGTGTGGCAAAACGCTTGCTAGAACTCTTCAACTGGCTTGTTGCACAGGTTGATGCTGTTTTAGGGGTTAAGAGGAAATGAAAGGTCATCCAGTTGGCTTACGTGCCTGACTAGAACAGATCTAGCACCTTAAATACTAAAAGAAAACCCACACTGCCTATCAAATGCAGGTCCCAAACTGTTCAGGGCATGAAAAAATTAAGTCCACTTTGAATTAGCTTTTGAAATACACTTGATGCCCTCTCGATTGGCACATCACTATAAATAGTATTTTTTAGCATCTGGATAGTCTATGTTATTAGGCAGAAACTGAGGCAAAACATTAGTGAGTAGTTAGTGATGTAGTCTTTTCTACTACCGATTAATTTCATTTGGTAAAATTTATGAGAAAAGGAAAAAAGAAATCTTCCTGGTCATAAAAATACAAGGAATGCAGATTCTGGCATCAGTTATTTAAAGAATGAGGAGTGGCAACTAAGTAGCATTCAACAGCAGCTGATGTACTGTCTGGAGCCAAATGAAAGCTCCATGCTCAGCAAGCCAGAGGCATGAATCACACTTGACAAGGCACTGTGAGGATTTTAAAAGGATGGACCATCACTCCAATTAGGAGACAAGCTATTTTCCTGACCATGACCACTACTGTCTCGACAAAGCAGCCTTGAGTGGCCAAACTTACACTCTGAAGGAACCACCCTATTCAGGAGACAACGCATCGATCATTGTCTATACACGCATTCCCAGGTTTGTCCACTGTACTTGCAGTGCAGCCACAGCCCTGAAAAAGCAACTTTTTAAAAACAGAATAACAGTGTTAGAAGAGATCTTGGAGGTCTTCTAGTCCAGCCTCCTGCTCAAAGAGACACTACCACTTCAGACAAATGGTTGTACAATCTTTAAGAAAACATCTAGTGAAGGACCAGGGGAGACATGATAGCTGTGCTCCAACATTGCTCTGCTCCAAGATCATGTCTTTTGACAAGCAAAGTCAATGGGGAAGTGAGATTCACTTAACAACCAGGTTACTAACTTATCAACTGCAGTGATTCACTTAACAACTGTGGCAAGAAAGGTCATAAAATGGGGCAAAACTCAAGTTAACAAATGTCTCTGTTAACCAAAGTTTTGAACTGATGGGGTCATCAGTTGAGGACTACCTGTGAGGCATGTGCACACACCACCTTGTATACCCATTAATAATTCAGACATGAGTTGGATGCACCTCACTCACCACCTCTCCCAAATTAATTTTTTAAAATGTTGCAATTACCAAAATATCTTGGCCAAGGTCAACATAATTTGTGTCTATCCCTGAAATCTGGTGAATTTCTATTTAAAATTCTCCCCCAAAAATATGTCTATGTAACACAAATCTGCATGGAGTTCCCTTGGCAGACTGTTTAAAGTGTATTTTATACATTTACATATGTGTGCATACATACCTGGATTATTTTTTTAAAAAAACTTTAGTTTGTCCTGGATCTACTGCCAATAACTTTTATTGAAGGGAGATCAAATTCTCCTAAAAGAAAAAAAATCATTCTCCCCCAGTACTCCACACTTAATATGGAGTACACAACCTTTTATTTTATTCATCCAACATCATTCCCCCCTTAAACCAAGATTCCCTTAATGCAGGTTTCCCTTACACAGAATATGATCCTTCCTATGCACCCCTTTGCAATAATCTCAATTCTCTTTCCTATATACCCCGAGTCTCTTTAAAATAACAGTACAATATTTCAAATACGGCATCAGACCCTAATCTGTGGAGCACAGTGGTTGATTCTAAATCTCTTTTACACAATTCCAAATCTGCAATTTGTCTCCTTTTCCTTTTCAATTCCACATTATTAAGAATCCTTCATATAAATGAACAATCCTTCTCTCTGAAAATTTAAGCCATTCATTTGATTTTTTTGATGGAAGCAAAGAGCACCACCTACAGCTCCGTTTCCTATAGGACATCCGAACTACTTGTCATGAAACACCCATATGAAACATCCAGGTGTTGAAACCTACTGATAATTTCCAGCATCCTGAACACTGCAACTTTCAAATGATTACAAATCAAGATGGGACTAAAAACTACAAAGCAATTGGAATAGATACCAACAAGGATTCCCCTTCAACTATAGATTTAGAAGAACCTACCAATTAGGTGCACAAACATTTTGATAATGGATATTAGTTCAAGTTTGATGGCCATGCTGCTTTTCATTCTAGATGCAAGCGGATGGGAAGTATGCTCAGAGAACTGTTTCCATTAATTAGCTTATGGTGCTCCATTTGAGCCTTAACACAAATGTTGCAATCTCATCCAGATGGGAGACCTGCTGCATGCATCAATTCTCTACTTGCACAGTTATAGATGGAGACAGCTAAACTGCAAACTCTGGAAGCCATTCAAGGTTGCTTTCCCTTCAATTTTTAGTGTGAAGAGCAAAATGAATATAAGAGTAAAAATCAAATTCCATTACTGGTATTACTGCCATGAGCGTATATACAATCATGTGTTTTAAAATACCAAAACATTGTTTATGTTTATTTCTCAATCGTCCCAACTTTCAATTAAGTGCAGTTTTCTCTCTCCAAAATATACACTGCTCAAAAAAATAAAGGGAACACTAAAACATGTAACTCCAAGTCAATCACACTTCTGTGAAATCAAACTGTCCACTTAGGTAGCAACAATGATTGACAATCAATTTCACATGCTGTTGTTCAAATGGAATTGACAAACAGTGGAAAGCACAGGTGCAGTTAGCAACGACATCCCCAATAAAAGAACGTGTTCTGCAAGGATGGTGCACCACAGACCTACTTCTCAGTTCCATGCTTTCTGGCAGACCGGTTTGGCCACTTTTGCAATGCTGCGGCTGCTTTCATTCTAGTGGTAGCCATGGACGGAGTCTCAACCCACCACAAGTAGCTCAGGTAGCTGCAGCTGAGTCTCAGCGCATGGCACTTCCCAATGTCGAGCTGTGCAAGGATTGTTGTTCTGTCGCATAGTGTCCAGAGCATGGGAGCGCTACCAGAGACAGACCAGTAATCAGGAGACTGGCCAGGACGGGCCGTAGGGAGGGCACCAAACCAGAATCAGCTACCGCTACCTCTGCCTTTTGTGCAAAGGAGGCGACCAAGACACTGCCAGAGCCCTGCAAATGACCTCCAACGGGCCACAAAAATGCAATGTGGCTGCTCAAATGGTCAGAACAGACTCCATGAGGAGTCGTATGAGGCCGACATCCACACCGGTTGGTGGTTGTGCTACAGCCCAACACCGTGCAGACATTTGGCATTGCCAGAGAACACCAAGGTGAAACTTTAGGCAAATTCGCCACCTGACGTCCCTGTGCTCTTCACAGGATGAAAGCAAGGTTCACACTGAGCTTCATGTGACGCAGATGTGGACAGGGTCTGGAGATGCATGGAGATTTCTGCTGCAGCATACATCCTCCAGGGCATGGACCGATGGCAGTGGTGTCAAGATAATGGCATGGAGTGGCATTTCTTTAGGGCCACACGTTCCTCCATTGCTGCTCGCAGAGCTAGGCCTGACTTGCCATTAGGTAGCCAGATGGATCTCACGACCCCCTTGTGAGACCATATGCTGGTGTGCTTGGCCCTGGGTTCCTCCTAATGCCAGACAATTGTGAGACTTCACCGTTGGCCTGGAGGTGTTCGCAGCCCAGTTCCTGCAAGACTGATTGCATGCAAGACATTGATGTGTGATTGGCCCGCGGTTCCCCAGACTGACTCCAATTGAGCCACATCTGGGACATCATGTCCTCCGCTCCATCCCAGCCAATGCCACATTGCACACTGTCAGGATTGGGGGATGCTTTGGTCCAAGTGTGAGTGCAGATCCCTAGGAGACCATCCACCACATCAGCGAGCATGATCCAGGCATAGTAGGGAGTCCTAAAGGCACCGTGAACTGGCCACACCACACTTGACCTGAGCCTCATTCTCTTGACTTGTTTAAGGACATTACATCAAAGTTGGATCCAGCCCTGCTAGTGTTTTTTTCCACTTTAAGCCCATGTCCACACTGCATCCAACGGATGCAAAGAGGATGTAGAATGTTAAAAAAATCTTTGCCATCCCGTTGGAAACAATGCTTATGCATCCATTGTTACTCACTCGCATACGTGTTTTCATACGCTCTATCCATCGAGACTCCGTCCCACCTGCGACTTTAATTTGCTCCCCCCCTGGCCAGAAGTTTTGAGCCCTGCCACCAAACTATCCGTGACCGACGGATGAAACTTTCCGCCATGTTACGATGTAAATCCGTTGGACATTATGCAGCATAGCAATGTTTCTTAGGGTCCATTTTATCATCCGTTAAAACGTCTGTCTGTATCACTCTCTGCATCCTTGGGCGATTCCTCGGCTATACTCCACATCGCCTGGCAGCCTGAAAACGGAAAGAGGGAGGAAAAGGGCGTTGGCTACTTACTTTCGATCACGCCCATTCTCTTGAGATGTGAAGAGCATCCAGGCTTACTGGGAGGTGCTATAGTCTCCGCATTCACAGGCTGAGCTCGATTTGGGAACGCTCCTCCTTCCCACCATGTGAATTCCTCAGCGTTCCCCCGTCTTTGCGGAAGACAAGGGAAAAAGGCGCCTTCTCTCATCCTCACGTACAAAAAAGTTCATGGCCGCAAACAGGACCCCACCAGACGAGAAAAAGGGTGGGGCACTGGATGCTCTTCACAGACTCAACAGAGAACCACGCCGTATCAGGTAAGTACCCAATGCCTTTCTCCTATTGAGCTGCTAGAGCATCAGTAGTGGGACATACCAAAGCTTGGGCTGTCCCTATGGGAAGGGAAATCAATTTGATCTGGAATCTCTCCTCGATCTGTGAACCCATTGCATGAACCTTCTCTCTGCAGGAACCCTCACGCAGAAGCAAAACACATCACTTTATTGTAAGTGAGTCTAATTGAAGGCGATGGGGAGGCCCAAAAGCCAATGGACCGCGCCAGACTTTCAGCTTATTGGATGCCTGCTGGGCCCATGCTCCCGACAGTTGCTGCCTCCTTGTTGGAATTGAGCTGTTATGCCGTTAGGCACCTGCAGAGATTGGGATCTCGGTATGCGTTTCTTAGCTATTGCCGGCACGTTACATCCCACACAGCCTATCGTAGCAATTGGTCGAAACCTTGCAACCCATGCACGTAATTTGGCTGAAAGGACACGAATAAAGCCTCTGATTTCTGAAAGCTGCTGTACGCCTGATATAGAATTTCGCAGGGGCCTCACATTCAAGCTTATGCATTGTTCTTTCCAGTCCTGGATGGTCTGGGACAAAAATTTGGAAGAATAAAGGCTCTGAGGCCTCTATGAAAACCGAATCTGACGCCTTCGGCATAAACTGTGGGATCGGCAAGGACCACACGATCAAGCATTGAAAAAACGCAGAATCTTGATTCTGACAGACAGGGCTGCAATTTTTCCGAGATAGCGACGAGCGGAAGTGATTGCTACCAGGAATAATACTTTGCTATGTGAGAAATTGGAGACATTGAGATTTCAAAGCGTTCGAAAGACCTTTAGTGAGAGCGACAAGACCTTGTTCATCGGTCCAGGAGTCTCTGTGCACTGCTGCCCAAGGGGTAACGTATGGGGGCTCCTCGAAGGACAGGATCTTATGTGTTGGCGGTGATGTGAAAGCGGGAACTGAGACGCGCCTTGTTGATTCGAGAACTTGATGCCAAGGCCGCCACCTTGCCTTTTTAAACATATTAGGTGACAACCCTTATCAAGTCTCTCGCGCGCTCTCTAGACACCTGGGCTGAACAGAGGGCGCGATACAATTTGAAGTTTACTACACCATTTGCAGAAAGTTCGACACCATGTGGCGTTGTAAATGCACAATTGTTGAGGGGGGCGTCTGGAGGCTCAACCAATAGTGGTCAATCTCTCTGCTTGGGAGCTTTCTCGCTCTTCAAGACACACTCCGCCTCAACCCTCCAGCACGGTCTCCACATTGTAACCATTGAGGATCCGGCAGATGTTGACAGAAGGGCCCCTAGTTAATGACATTCTGTCTGACGGCGAGTTCCTCCGGGGGGCTCTACCTGAGACTGCGGGGTCCGCGAACATAGCCCCCGTCGGCCCAATAAGCGCTCACTAGATGTAATTCTGCTTCTCTCATCTGTGTAACTTCTGGATGACTTTGGGAACCAGGCAGAATGTGGAGGGACAGGCATACCAGGGAGCCCCGGGGGGCCAAACGGCAGGCGGAGCGAGTTTGTATTCTCTGGCCCCTTGGATGCGGTACCTGGAAACAGCAATCTCAGCCCGAGCCTGAGTTGTTGAGAGGCGGAAGGCAGAATAGGTCTACACCGAGCCTGAACCAACATGACCGTGTCGCTTCTTGGAACGAGGGATGGGTAAGGCACCACTCTGACTGATCTTATGGTGGCCCTGCTTAAGCCAGTCTGCCTGTTGTATTCGACAGACCTGAAATGTGCCTCCTCTTTGATGCGAAAGGTATTGTTGTTTCTCGCCCAGCGACAGAGGTGCTCGCCTTCCCAACACTTCGCTGCTTCGATGTCGCCCACCTGCTTGTTTCATATGAGCTTTTTGGCTGTTACCTTGTCTGTCAGTATAGTCATATGTTGCTGGACCGCTACCTGGGGAGAAATCCGAAGGGCCAGCTATACTGCACGAAGTTCTCAGCCAGTTTATTACTGCATGAGCTGTTCATATAGTCTGGGACCATCGGCTAGGGTTGTGAGCGACTGTACGTGAGCTCCCACACCCAGACTTGGCATCTGTGGTGGATGGTGACGCCTATTGTGGCTACCATTGAAGAGACAGCCTCTGTAGATAACCGGTTTGGACCACCAGAGAAGACTTGAGAACTTGGGCGGGACCCTCGACTTTGTCCCGTTTGGAGTTGCTTCGGTCCGGACTCGCTGGTACGGTAGCAGGAACCACTGGAGGGATCTAGTGTGAAGGACGAGCCCAAGGAATAATAGACAATACATTGAGATCATTTTTGCCCAACACTTTGGATAAGTCCACTCAGGGAACACCCTCTTAAGCGCCCTTGGCATCTCCTTAACCAATTTTTTTCGAATGCTATTTAAGTCTATTCTCTGTGACAGACTAAACTTTGCCTTCCACTGTATCTATGACTGCCCCAAATGGATGTTATCCGACGTCGATGGTGTTAATTGACTATCTTCCCCATTTATTAGAAAGCCATTGCTCTTGTAGGGATAATAATGTGTCTGAGTGCCTATGACTTGCTGATGGGCGGAAGGAGATAAAATCAAAATCATCAAGATAAACACTGGAGGCGTACTGCGATGGCTCCCTGAGGTGGGCAACTAGTGCTGCGAGGACCTTTGGTGAACGGTCCTGGGGGCAGAGGTCAAGCCAAATGGAAGGGCCAAATATTCAAGTGTGGTTATTTGTTGCAAACATCTCAGAAACCTATGAATGGGAGGGCCGCCGAATAGCAATGTGCAGGACGCCTCCGTCAAGTCTATGACCGTGAGCATGTCCCCTTTCCTGATGCCCTGCAATATTGATTGGAGGGTCATTGCATTTTTAGAATTTTGCGACTATACTAAGAAACAGTGAGACGTTTTCAAAATCTAGTATCACTCTCGACCCCCTGAATTTTTTGGACACAACGAAAAGATGTGAATCACACCACCCTGCCCTTGTCTTGGCTTGGTCGCTACTGCGCTTGGATGGCTCGTATATACCAGTAGGTGTTGTATAGCGGAAATCCATGAGATTACGCTTTGACCGGCGTCCTGGAAGGAGGTATGAATAAGGATTTGGGGAATTGGATCTAAACTCCGCACGAGGTCTCAAATCTTAACCATATCTCTGGACCCTAAGGCCGTCAGAGGTAGATTGAGTCCCTTTGGTCAGTCAAATACTTAAGACGACCGCCAATGGCGAATTTGGTCCCGGGAATTATCCTTGGTCGCCGAAAGGACCTGTCTCATCTATCCCGGAAAGGATCTTTGAATGACCACCCCTTCTACTTCTTATCCACTAGTCGGACCTTATCTGGTTGTGTTCCGGTCTAACTGCTGGGGCGTGCTCGGTATCTTGGAAGAGAAGGATCCTGATAGAAAGCATCGAAGAGGATCCCCTCCGAAAAGGACTGGGGGCTTCTGTAAATCTGACTTTCCAAAAAGGAAGGGAGAATTTTCTTCTTGTTGCGTGTTTCACATTAGTAGTGGATCCAGGGAAGGACCAAACAATTTATCTCCGCAATGGGGACTGATGACAGCTTGATTTGTGTTTGGCAAGTCGGCTTGCCAGTGCTCTTAACCATAGCAAAAGCACACGCTGTGATATTTATGAGGTAATGTGGCCCTTGCTTGAGAAATGGACTTGCGTGATACGTTAGCATCGGCAGAGAAATCAGACAGCTTGCTGTAAGTTTAGCCAATGTCTTGGCTGCGCCCTGGGATTCTTATATGTTAGAAGCAACATGTTGTTTTCCAGAAAGACGAAGCCATCCCTAAGAGATGACCGCTGAAAGGATTTGGCGGCCATGGCTGATCTGCATACTCGGAGACTCTCCGAGTTCCGAAGACTGATGAGTTCATGCGTTAGGCTAGCTCAACCCGTGTTTCTCTCCTCCGGGCTTTAAGTCCATCCAATGCCTTCACTGGAATAGAGGGGACGCTCAAAGCCACCTTATGGGCTCATCTACCTCGGGAGTCCCACGCTAAACTTTTGCCAAAATCAGGGTCCAAGTGAGGAATTTCCTATTCAGTCCAGTTGGGGAGGCGTTATACTTGCTGCAGAAACCCACCGCTTCTGCACCAAGGTTAGTAGAGATATATCGGTGGTGGGACTGGAGATCAACGCCTCGTGACATGTTCGATAAGCTAGCCTGCCTATGTGTGATTTGTCATATTATTTCTACTTCCTCTCTGTGTTGTCGGGGTCTCGGCCTGTAGGTGGTCAGGTGGGATAGGTGGTCAGAGGGAAATTGGTTATGTGCTGTGTTAGTTAATGCTCCTGGTCATATGTTCTTTGTCCTTAAAATAAGCAGAGATTTGAAAAGCTAAGTGTTGGCGCTGTAGAATTTAAGTTCTCTGCTCTAAACGAACTCGCAAAGATGTCTGTTCCAGGCATACCTCAGGACTCTCTTCATTCCTCAGACCATGTACCCTGCTATGCAGGAAGGCTCCTGCCATCTTGGACACCGGGCAATACGCACTATTCTGTGGAGAACATTGATCCCACTTCAGAGAGTATTTTTGGTCCTGATTGTGAGACCAGACCTTGCATGTGGGACATCATACTGTTACTGTTCTCTGCTCTCTGCTCCTTCCGCAGAAAACTCTCTTGCGTTAGACGAAGAAGGGGTCGTTTCACCATGATAAAGTGTACCTGCCGACTCCGTGTAGCTTCTTGTCCATTAAAGCCGTCTAATCACTTTTGCCTATCCTAAGTCTCTGTAGGACGCTCAGTGAGTTGTAAGGGAGCATGGACTGCTTGGAATAAGGAAGCAGTGTGAAGCTTTAATGAGATACGGCCTTATCACCGGTCTGGACAGTTACCATATTGTGCTAATTACATCCAGCCGATTGAAGCCCCGCTTGCAATCCCCTTGGCGGAATAGCCATCTCCACCAGGCTTTCATCCCTCTCTGAACCCGTCCCAATTAAGCTGTCACC
>BHFT01063114.1:0-11885 GCA_004320025.1 Laticauda laticaudata | reverse complement strand
TCTATCCAGTTATGCAGTTGTCCAGAGATACCATAAGATTTTATCCCAAAGGTGCTTTTTCAAAAGGCAACTGGACTTTGTTTTTTCTTGAAGATGTTTCACTTCTCATCCAAGAAGCTTCTTCAGTTTTGATTGAATGGTGGAGAATGGAATGATTGATATTAGAATAGAATAGAACACAATACAATACAATACAATGGAATACAATACAATAGAGTAGAATAGAATTGTGATCATAAATAGAATAGAATAACAGAGTTGGAAGGGACCTTGGAGATCTTCTACTCGAACCCCTGCCTAGGTAGGAAACTCCACTTCAGACAAATGGTTCTCCAATCTCTTCTTAAAACTTCCAGTTTTGGAGCATTCACAACTTTTGGAGGCAAGTTGTTCCACTGATTAATTGGTCTAACTTTCAGGAAATTTCTCCTTAGCTCTAAGTTGCTTCTCTCCTTGATTAGTTTCAATCCACTGCTTCTTGTCCTGCTCTCAGGTGTTTTGGGGAGTAGCTTGATTCCCTCTTCTTTGTGGCAGCCCCTGAGATATTGGGACACTTGCTATCATGTCTCCCCTCGTCCTTCTTTTCATTAGACTAGTCATACCCAGTTCCTGCAACTGTTCTTCATATGTTTTAGCCTACAGTCCCCTAATCATCTTTATTGATCTTCTCTGCATTCTTTCTGGAGTCTCAACATCTTTTCTTACATCATGGTGACCAAAACTGAATGCAATATTCCAAGTCTGGCCTTGCAGGCATATAAATATTTCCATCCTCCACCATTCAGTCAGAACTGAAGAAGCTTCTTGGATGAGAAGTCTTAAAAAAACAAAAACAAAGTCCAGTTGTCTTTTGAAAAAGCATCTTTGAAATTTTAGAAGCACTGATAAAATTACTTGAATAATCTGTGCCAGTGCATTAAAAACAATTTTGAAGCTGGGAAATATTGAACTGGTTAAGCTGCCCACCGTGTGATACAGAATGTTGATTTAAACAAAACTTTGATTTGATCCTTCAAGGGTCTCTGTTCCCAAGAGGCTGTCAGAGGGAAACCTTTCATACATTTCCATGTTGGGGCAGGGCTTGCAGCCATTTCATTAACAAATGCCTGTGGAATACATGAACTTTGTCTCATAAACCATTCTTTTGCAAGAGGCAACATCTATTGAGCTGCTAGACACCACCAAGGATCATCTATCATGCAATTCCTCAGATAGTTAAGTGTTTCTTTTGTTTGAGGCAGCAAACTGACACTTTACAGGGAAAGCAAATTGCTTCTAACTCTCAGAAAGGAAAGGAGCAATAAAAGGGAATTAAGGAGGAATCTGTTAGTGGATTGCACTGTGCAGTTTGACAACTTTGCTAATGTATGTAGAGCAACAGTTGTGGAAGCAGGTAACAATATGACCTTTTGATCTGGGGGAAAAAACTATATATTCCTGGTTTATGGTTTAGGGATTAAAGTGGTAGATTCAGCTTGAGGTTCAGCTTCAAGTCCCCATTCAACCATGGGATTCACTGGGTGATTGGGACCAGTTTCTTTCCCAATATTTAACCTTCTTACTCATGATTATATGCAATCCTCATGTAATCCTCCTTAAACTCTCAAAGATGGAACATCATAGAACAAATACTGAGAAATTCATCACTAGTCAATTGCAAAAGGCAGCTTTACTCTGTTGGAAGAAAAATCCTTCTGGGTTCAGTTCCAAAATGGCTTACAACCTGCAATGATAA
The DNA here is from genome assembly GCA_004320025.1 of Laticauda laticaudata. NCBI lineage: Eukaryota > Metazoa > Chordata > Lepidosauria > Squamata > Elapidae > Laticauda > Laticauda laticaudata. The sequence goes on along the minus strand of BHFT01063114.1, from coordinate 10,150 downwards.
CAGGATGGTGTTATATCCCCAAATACCATAAAACACGAACATTTACCTATCCCAGGTCCTTGGGAAGAAATCAATAGGTGGAAAAAAACAGCAAATGTCGGTCTGAACATCTGGCTGACTGTGTGACAAACTATAATATCATAAAAGACCCCCAAAACCAGCTGGGTGACCTTGAGCCAGTTACTCTCTCTCAACCTGACTCACCTCCCAGGGCAGTTGCTGTGGGAAAAATAGGAGGAGGAAGATCTGCTGGATACGTTTGTCACTTTGAATTCTTTGTAAAAATAAGAAAGGTTGGATACAAATAAATAAATACATAAATAACAGCAATTTTAAAAAATATCAGTAGGTATGATAAATTAAAGCTATGGGGCAGTGAGGAGTGAAATGAAATTTTAATAATTCTGGTCTTTCCTATATGCATTCCCTGAGCATCATTCTACTATGTCTATGTATGAAATATGACCACCGTATTGAAACTTCTGATACAGAAAAAAAATGAAGACAGCAGAAAAATCCAAACTTTTGCTTGACATTCTAGGGATATTACAGAAATGCTTTGCTGTGTTTTCTCTAGCATTCTGTTCCCAAAATAATTGACCAATAATAATAGGTCAATTATTAAATATTATTAATAATTATATTAATATAATAATAATAATAATAATAATAATAATAATAATAATAATAATAATAATAATAATAATAATAATAATAAATAATGACCAATAATTGAAGCTTTTGAGATCTTCGTAAAGAAAGAAGACTTATTCCTCATAATAAAATAAAGTCCAACTAATTTGCTATAGCAGAACTGGGAAGATATTTTAGCTGGTCCTGATGAAAATAGCAGTTTTTTTGTAAATTCTTTGTGCACTGCAGTAGAAATGATTATCCTCAATTGTGGGTTTGTTTGTTTGTTTTAAGTGAGAAGGCATAAAGTCAGTTTTTGCTGTGGAAACCAGTATAAATTCAGGCATGGACTGGATATAATTAGGGGGAAAGGCAAGTTTAAACCCCCATAACCAAAAGCTGATATTGAAAGAGTCAGTTTGGAGAAAAATGGTGGACAGAGAAAGGGAGGGGGAGAGGGAAGAGGGAGAGAGAGTACACATACCCATGTACATACATTAAATTTGGAATATAAATTAAGTGATTTTCAAGCATTTATGGAAAATCATTATGTATGTATGTATGTATGTATGTATGTATGTATGTATGTATGTATGTATGTATGTACATACGTACGTAAGTACACACACACAGTAGCCACTTTTTCATTTAAAAATAGAGGCACACCAGGGAAGCAGAACTGATATATTAGCCACTAGTAATATAGCTTTCTCTCTGGGAGACTTTTAATTTTTGTAAGTTCGGCATGTTGGTGAAGGCAAACACAGCTGACCACACATATTCTCATTCAGTTGATCTGTTGTTTCAGGAATCCCAGTTGGTGGGAAAAGCCAAAACATACTCAGCTGAACATACTTAAAATCCCACACCAAACCATTGTGTCTTCAGAAGTGGAAATGCTCTGGATGGAAACATTAAGACAAACGTATGCTTTCACCAGACTTTTTAATCTAAGCTTGCATACTTTATATTGAACATGAGAGATAGCTGATAGATAGACAGACAGATAGAGGGACAGACAGACAGATGGATGGATGATAGGAGAGAGAGTCAGACATATATATCTACATGATATGCACTTGTCTTAAGGCCTATTCTAGAAAGCTGGCAAATAAAATTCAATAAATGAATGTATTACCAATGCAAACCATACAACCCTCAAATGTTCTGTGATAGTTTAATGACAGATGTCATACTCCCCTAATCAATACTTTAATTTTAGAAGTAATGATAACTGTCCATTTGATAAAGCAAAACTCTTCATGATATTCTTGGCTTCAGCTCCCAGGGAATAAGTTATTTCCTTTTCCCCCCCTCAAGATCAAAGTAAAGAATGAGAAAACTTAGTTTTAGCGATGCTCATTGGAGAAGAAGGAAGTTTCCTTCATCAGAAAGAAGGAATTCTTCTTCTGAATACACAGAAATTTAAATAAGTCTCGTCTTACTGCTGCTTTTTTTACAGTGGAATTCCTGGAAGGGTTATTCCTTTCCATCTAGATTTTTGCGCATCTTTGTTCCATGAGACTGCATTTTATAAAATTGGGCATCTTATTGTTTAAACTTTAATGAGACACAGATTGAGTTTAATGCATATGACAAACTGAATTGCCACATAACCAATCAGATTTTAGCTAGTGAGTTAAGCAAACTCAAATATGTTGAGCCATGCAGTGAGTTTATGGCCATGGAAAATTAAATAAAGCTTGGTAAACGTGCCAGGGGAACACAACTATAAGGATGCCACCTGGACGTATAAAAGCAGTCTCAATTTTTAAGACCTCTCAGAGCTAATGGATAGACATATTTAGAAACATTTGTTTTGATTTATAAACTGCAGCTACAGATAATATAATAGGAAAAGAAATAAATTAGAAAACTATGCAAATGGGCACTTAGATGTGCTGACTTCAACTCCCAGAATTCCCCATCCAGCATGCTGACTGGGGAATTCTGGGAGTTAAAGTCCACACATCAGAAAGTTGGCAAGGTTCAGAAACACTGGTATGACCATTCTGCTAATTATAACTCTGAAAGGTTCCCCTCCACTCCACCTGAGCCATTAAATCTTCAAAATATAACAGCAAGGTGGGAGAGCTGTCCAGAAAAGGATGTCATACCTAGAAAGAGTATTGTCACCTGTATTAATTAATACCGCTTAAACTAGTAGGTGGAAAGTTATTAGCTAGTCATTTGGAGCTTTCTTTAAGGGATTAATGATCCTCAGCCTTCAAGAGCTTCTGGGTAAGTATTGACAGCCTCCCAAACACTGATGTTGTTTGTCAGACGAGCCTTTGTGTGTAGCATGAATCAAAAGGATTGCAAGTGAAGTATTTGGAGGTACAGAATGACAGGTACTTTTGCCTTTTTCCACAGCCAAGGATGTTTTTCCATAATTGTATTATGCTCCCTGTATCTAAGCTGGAAAAATCTGGGCAGTTACTCAGTAGACATGTCGAGGACTTGTAGCATTACATCTTTGGGAACAAAGATAATTTTATTGCTTTGCTATTTCTTAATTGGTATTTTTAGCCCAGAGAAAAAGGTGTGCAATCAATTAATATATAATTATATGGCTAGTTATATATTGATAGAAATGTTGTAAGTACTTGTTTGAAATGTTTCTATAGCCTTTAAACAGCCCGATATTATTTGGATGCACATGAAGGATTCAAGGCCAGCGTATAATCTCTTAATTACAACCCTTCCTTCATAAGAGTTTTCCTTATTATGCATCTGCTGCCTAGTATTAAGTGGAAGAAAATGAGCTTCCAGATTCAAATAAGGTAGTCAATTGGATCTTCATTAAAAATCATCCTCCCCCTCTCTTGAACACTTCATTTTCACACTACTTGATGTAACATCTCCACATTTATTCCCACCTCAGCAAATTGCTGAATAGCTGAAGGCAAATTATTTCTAATTCAGACAAGATGCTATCAAGAAGTGGTAGCCCTTCTTATGCAGCTTTATAAATAGTCATATCCACCATAGAAAATTGACCTCAGGGCCTTGAGTAGGAGTTCTAACAGTCTAAGTTTGTAATTATCAAATGTAATTATAGCTTAATAAATAAAGCATAATAATTAGCATAATATTTTTTTGTAATGCAACAAAGGAGTTTGTGCTAGACTACAGGTCATCCCAGTGCTTTTGTGCTTCTTGACCAAAAGAAAATTCACTGATGTAGAAACACATTTAATTCCCAATAATAATAGGCAGAGCACGAGCCAGTTTGGATAAGGCACCAATAGCAATAGCAATAGTACTTAGACTTTATATACTGCTTCACAGTGATTCACAGCCCTCTCTAAGCAGTTTACAGAGTCAGCATATTGCCCCTGACAATCTTGGTCTTCATTTTACTAACCTTGGGAGGATGGAAGGCTGAGTCAATGTTGAGCCTGGTTAGATTTGAACTGCCCAACTGCAGGCAGCCTGCAGTCAACTGAAGTAGCCTGCAGTACTGCATTCTAACCACTGCACCACCAAACTAGAAATCAGAAGGCTGGGTTCTAGTCACAATCAAAGGCCCATGAAGTCAGACTTAGGTGGCAAATTGGTCAGTCAATTCCTGTTCCTGGTCTTTAAAAAAAATCACACCCTGCACTTGCAGGAAAAATGCTACAAAGAAGGAAAAACAGAACATTGTATGTGCATTACCCACATCAAGGAACTGTTGAGTTTTATTTTGTTATTGTTGTTTTAATGACAAGTGTAATTTTAAGGAGAAACTTGGAATATTGCTGAGGACCTGCTGTTCAAGCCAAATATATATATAAAGTTATACTTCTAGCTAATTCTGCTTTTTAGTAATTTATTTTTCATTTCAGCATATAAGAGCTCAGCTGCAAAATTCCAAATGATTCTATTTCTCTTTGATGCATCCAGTAATATTCTGAGTAGTTGCAACCCATATTTGGCAGATTGTATAGGTATGGAGCTATGAATAGATCATTTATTTTTTAATCAAAAAATGCATATACCACCCACTCCTATTGGTATAAGTAATTAAGCAAATCCAAACTAAAAATTAAATAACTAGAGCTTCAAAAGTTTTTAAAAGACTCTAACTGTAATAATGACAGATAAGCCCCAGCTTATCAATAGCCATTCTTTTGATCAAAAAAGTCAAGATATGGTTGTGACCATACAATCAAAGGCCCTTTCCATTAGCATATTTGTCAGTATATTGAAGGATGTTCAATCAAGTATTCATGACAAACATATTAATGTTTACCCTGGACATTCCTTGTTTATCTTCCATTAATATTTTCCAAATTTTAATCCTAATGGTACAAATACAATTTGTAATTTGTAATGGTACCTGCAAAAGCACGCTACCTTCTTAAGTCTAACCTTTGATGATAACTACTATTTACCACTGTTGACCTCATCCCATTCCTAAGAGGGCTGTAAGGGGTATGCAAAAGTGTGCCATCATGCCTACTGTCCTTGTCCTATTGTCCCCATTTATTCGTACTTATTTCCTGCATTCTTACTCATGTTTATATTTATACCTACTATCTTGTAAGCAATTGACAAATCAAACAAATAAATAAAATAAACTAGATCAAAACCAAGTATTATAACTCAAGCTGTGCTAGATTTTATATACCACAGTGAACATCCTAATTTCAAACTCAACACCCACATTCAATGTTTATAAGCAATTTGTTAAAGCTCAACAATTTAATATTTAAAATATTTTAAATTATTGACAAGAAGCAAAGTAACAAGAATAAACTCATTCAGAAAATAATCCAGCAATGAAATTTTGCCCTTATAACTTTGACTCATCAATTCCAATTATTCCATGGTTGCTGAATTAATTTGAGGTATAGTTTAATATACCATATCCACTGAAAGAAGATCAGATTTAGGTAGACTGACTGGTATTAGCCTAATACCTCCTGATGTTGACCACAGTTCCCATCAACTGCATTTAGCATAGCCAGTAATTAGGGATAATCAGAGCAATGCCAACTTTCTAGAAGATACCAAATTGTGTGTTGAACATTATAAAAAAATTAGTTCTTTAGCTGTCATCCTCTTCGTCCTTCCAACAGTTTTAACATAGGGAAGTAAGCAGATATTCCCTACATTTACACAATATAAAAAGCAATATTTCCACTGTTCTGTTTAGCACACTGCTCTTTTTTCTTCTCTTTGAAACCAAAAACTGTTATCACTTCAATATCATTGTTTTTCTAATGCAGGTGGAATCTGGAGAATGCAATTTAGTGGATTAAGGAGCGCTAATCCACATTATTAAACTGTGGATGCAGCAAAAGCTGTGAAACACATCAGAAGCTTAGTTGTTGCTACATTCCAGTCCTTGGAATTACTCTTATAGCAAGTTCTCTGTAGGTCTCTTTTACTCTTACTGTACATAAGAATGGGGAGATTTGCCAAATCCTGACTTTCCTGCATGACAAAAGAGGAACATGCCTTTTGATGGAAGGTCATTCAGCTACAGGGTGCCACAAAACAACACTGTACCCCACTGAATAGAAAATTTCTTCTGAGTCTTGATGAAAGCTTCCCATTAGGGAGCCTTGAAGGATCATCCTGCAGTCTTTCCATTTTTTGTTTACCAGACACTGTTTGGTGGGCCAACAAAATACATCTGTTTCCATAGTGGGGGAAGTTCTCTTTGTTCAAGACAGAATCTAGGAGAATATTAGAAACTTCCCTTGAGCCTGGTCAAAAGGTCATTTATTGTAAGTCGGCATTTGTTCAACATTGCTTGCCATTTCCCCCTCTAGGCTACCACTCTTCTATTACACATGGTGAAATGTGGATGCAACCACTGAGTATTTCTTGATCAGATAAAACTTAATCCTTGCAATTACTTTCCCCATAGGATATAGTTTTTATCTTCTGTGAGTGATGAAATGTGGACATGCCTGTTGAGGTTTTCATCAGATGAGGCTTAATCATTTAAGAGGCCAACTTTCCTTTTCTAATTTGAGTCTATATTTTTAATGAGATTGAGCTGACATTATCACAGAGATTAATTTCAGATATAGAATTCTTCACTGCTCATGTCTCTTCCTCCTTTTTCTTCATCTCTACTATATAATTGTTAGTAGTGTGATGAATTTCTGCAATCAATGGAAGATGATTTAGTTGAATTCTTTCCAGAAAACTCAAAATTTTCTCTTGACACTGAATAAAACAAAAGTTGAATAGAGAGAGACACTATGGTGTAGTGGTTAAAATACTGGAATGGAAATAGGGAAAATTGGGTTTTAGGCTTTTTTTAGGTGTGGAAGCTGGTTGATGGAAGAGGAGGAGGAGGAGCTCTTGTGGATTTTAAATTTTTTTATGGCTTTATTACCTTCCCTACTTAATAAATAGAAATAAATATTGTATTAAATAACATACAATACAAACAAAATGCACACTTTAAAATATCTGAAATATCTATTTATCTATTATTGTAATACAAATATATGAGGGTGAGCATGTGGCTTTGAAGTTTATTGTATTTTTGGATGGAGCACAGTTTTTAATCTTTCTTCTCAGAAAGCAGCCAGTTTGCAGTTACTTTCTTTTTTAGAACATGCTTTAAAACAATTTTCCTTTCAGTTTTTGCTTTAATGTAGGAAACAATTGGCTCCCAATGCTGGCCTTTAGTCCTGGGGGCATCATGTGGCAATAGCCTTCCACTGCTAATTGTGAAAACAGAATTGTTTGGTAGCGGGCTGATGCTTTGATACTGGTAGATAATAAGCTGTGTGACCCAACAAACACTGAAATGAAGAGAAATGGGGAACTTGGAGAATAGTAGGGGCTCTTGTTGAAAAATATTACTCAAACATCCACCAGAGATAATCATTGTGGCATCAAAAGCCGATACTGCATCCATCCTCTGGCTGTGCTGATCAGATAGGCTGCTGGCTTTTATTTATTTTATTTATTTATTTGATTTGTCAATCGCTTACAAAATAATAGGTATAAGTATATACATAGTTATGAATACATGAAANAGTTTTTGGGGTTTGGGGAAGAAACCACAGAGTCAGGTACAGTATTCCAGACATTGACCACTCTGTTGCTGAAGTTGTATTTCCTGCAATCAAGTTTGGTCCAGTTAACCTTGAGTTTGTTTCTATTGTGTGCTTTTGTGTTGTTATGGTTGAAGCTGAAGTATTCATTGACAAGTAAGTCATTGCTTTGAAATCGGGTAAAATCAGTTAGTGTTTCTGGTGAGGGGTAGTTAGAAGTGAGCAGGAAAATTGTAGCATCCAGACCTATTTTACATTCTATGGGTAAAATTCCAGATGCTGAACTTGAGATCTTTGAGGATATGGGTTGGAAGTTATATGGGGGCGTGCATAAGCACTCCAATGTGCCTACCATCCCTGCCCTATTGTTTCTTTTTTTCTTATTTGTATCCATTTCATGTATTCATAACCATGTGGTTAAAATCTTATTTAGCCCAGCCCTGCTTTGAAAGCTCTAAATACAGGTGGGGGTAAAGAGCCAAAGTACATGTTGCAATGCCATAATGCAAGCCACAAGTGGGACATTAGTACAAAATGCCAGAATTGTGGCATTGTGTGTCATAACACAGGTTCAGCATGTTCTCATTACTTGTATTTATAGTAGATACCTCCACCTCTAAAGCTGTGAAAGTTATCATAGCCATTGCATCTTGCATTCTCATGATTCACAAAGGAAAAGCTTGCAAATCAACTAATTTAAGGTAAAGCATTTAATTTAAGTATTAAATTCTGGATAGAAAGCAAAGTTAAGGGGAGGTTCTTTCTGACCAACATAATTTATTGATTCCTCTCCTCTCCTGTCCTTTCCCCTCCTGTCCTCTTCTCTCCTCTGCTGTAAGGTTTCTTGCCTAAGTCCGCTGGGCTCAATATTTCAACCAGTTTGACTTCATGCTAAAACACATCCCGGGGGAGGAACTTTCTGGCTGATGCCCTCTCCCACATGCCCCAGTACAAATGTGAATGGGAGGAGGTAGTGGATGACATCATCCCTCCCCCAAATAGCTGCCCAAGTAACCACCAGACAACAACGTCGCAACCGGCAAGACCAACCCACAAGCGACCTAACCATGAAACTCAAAAGCAAACTACTAGCAGACTCCTGGTTCCAGGACGATCAACACAACTTGACAAAAAGAGATGAACCTAGTGTGGAAGGGGATGAAACTCTACATCCCAGAATCCCTACACACACTAGTCCTCCAGAGGAGACATGACACTAAACTGGCAGGCCACTTCAGGTTCTTAAAGACTTTACATTTAGTGCAGAGGCAATTCTTAGCATGGATTGGACTAGAAGACCTCCAAGATCCCTTTCAACTCTGTTATACTAGTCTATTATTTTCTCATAATTGAGGGAAATAAAATTATGAATATACATACATCTTGTTTCATTGGCGATGGAATGAAAGAGGCAACACAGAACAACTTTCAGCTGTAACTTTATTTAAAAATAAAGGGTTGCTGCGACTGCCGCACTAACAGGGCAGCCAGCTGGTGGGCAACAGCTGCTGATGTTTGACAGCTGCCTTTTATAGTCAGCTGTCAAACGGCGTCAGCCAATAGGAATGGTCCAAGTTCTCACTGGATGTGCAGACCGGAGTGAAAACTTCAGCTCAGTCTATTCAGGATGCAATACATCTGTATAGTCCTTGATGTTCTCTGAACATGGTTTACTTGCAGACGTAACATTACCCAACTAGATAACATCTACATCTGTGGTTGAATCTACATTTTTACAGCTTTTGTAATAATAGAGTGCAGTCTTATCTGTGATTAACAAGGAAGGGCTCCCATTGAACTTATCAAGATTAACTTATGAATGAGCATTCATAAAACTAACTTTTAAACCTATTAGAGGAAAATTAGATTGCTTTGTTCTTTTCTTAATCATTACTTTTGCCCGAAGAAAAAGCTATATTCTTAATTAATGCATGAGTACATGCTGATTCCATTAATGTTTTTGAGGCATGTCTATAAAATCTTAGAACAGCTTGACTTCAGCCCTACTTATGGATCTGTTGCCTAGTGTAAATGGAGGAAAATGTAGTACTGGATTCAAAAATAGTTATTAACTCTTTGATTTTATCCTTCCTGATGCAACATCTCCAAGCTTCTTCCCATCTTAACAGCTATATGAGTAGCTGAAGGGAAATTTGATTCCAATGTAACAAACAACAAATGGAACTTAAATGCTTTCTGCAAAACTTAAGTTCATATTTTTATGATTTTATGGTGTTATTACACAGATATAAGTTGGCCAGATTCTGCAACTGGGGCAGATTATAAAGTAATAATAAACATTTTGGTAACTCTATTCTTTGCAAATCAATGCAGGCCCATTAGATGGTAACAAAGAAATGATATACTGCTCCAAACTACTGGTTTCCCACATTTTAGCTGTCCAGATATTTATTTATTTATCAAATGTATGTATATATGTGTGTGTGTGTGTGTGTGTGTGTGTGTGTGTGTGGTATTCAGCTTTATTCCGGTATTTTCCCACGTCA
>BHFT01063113.1:0-26966 GCA_004320025.1 Laticauda laticaudata | reverse complement strand
TGCCCCTTTTGAGAGCGGATAACAACGGATGGAACATTTTGCTCGTCCGCTGTGTCCTTTTTGCATCCATTGGGCACTGTGACATCGGCTTTAAGCTACCAGGAACATTTAGTGGGGTGAGTAATGGACAGCTATATTGTAAACCTGCTGAATAACTAGCCTTGGACAATTAGCAGTCCCAGTAGCAGGTTGTACTATAAAGCAAAATTCTACTGACTATAAAAGCTAACCTTTTCGGCATTGCATGCCAAAAGTGCGTGCATGCACATGGGCATGCACACGTGCCTGACCCATAATACAATGCATGTGTGACCCTCCTGCCCACTTGCGCATGTGTGTGTGGGCCACCCGCATATTGCACAGCTATATACATGTGCATGCAACGCCCGTGTGTACCACACACGTCTTTTGCATGCGCATGGATCTCCTCTGTGCTCTCCTTCCCACATGCATGCACAGCAGATACCAGACAATCAGCTTGCTGGCGGGAGGCACGCATGCATGCATAGTGGACCTGATTTGGGGTGACGGCACATGTGCCGGCAGAGATGGCTCTGCATGCCACTTCTGGCATGCATGCCATAGGGTTCACCATCATGGGACTAGAGTATATCCAAAGTATATATTGTAAGTACTGTGCTTTGGCAAATATTGTTTCTCGTAAGTACCAGATCTCTCATCAGGAAGAATAAGTGGAAGGATATGGTTTGAGGCATAGTTACCTTAAATTTGTTTAGTACTCATCATTTTTGATACTCATTGCACCTTCTGGAACCAATTATGCTATGCACAGAATATGCAGGTCAACTACCAGTAGCTGCAAAATAAGAGCTATCATTTAAACATTAGAAACCTTGGGAGGCTTGGCCTCTTAATTCTTAATACTTCTGTTTGAATTGGATATAGATTTTATACCTCTTAAATGGATAACTTGCAAGCAGGACATCTAAAAGTGGCAGAACTGTACTTTACTTTTGATTTTCAAAATCCCTTGCTTATGCAAAAACCTTTCCCCGAAGACTTATATTTCCATAAATAAAGAAACTTATAAGGTTTTTCTCTGAATTTCTCCACAAAGGAAAGATTATTACATCTTAAGCCCCTGTCAAACTGCACCAATGGATGCAAAGAGGGTGTAAAACGGACAAAAAAGGTTGCCATCCGTTGGTTAATGCGATGTACTCACTGCCTCCGTTTTGCTTCCTCTCTATCTTGTCCAGCCATCCGTTGTATTGACCGGTTATCCGCTCGAGGGAACAGGTTTTGAGTGCTGCTCAAAACTTTTGCGCGGAAAATGTATCCAAGTTTGTCGTTTGGGGGGAGGCATCTGCTAGGGCATCCGTTCTGCAATCCGTTACGCCTCGTATTCGCCGCTGAGTCACACTGCGCATCGCGCACTCCATCCGCTCGCACTGCAGGGAGAAGCGGAATTGGATGCAGAATGGATGCGAAACGGATGCTAAGGAAATGAACGTTTAAAACTGGAAAAAAATGTTCCGCAGAGGGGCCCTATCTCGATATTAAGGATATTCTAGAGGAATCGTCTAGAGGATGCCAAGAGGATCTACGAAGAGATGGCTAGAGGATGCAAAGAGACACGTATACTGATATAAAAAGGTGGCCTTATGGGGCAACACATCTGGATCTCACTTTCAGCCAGCAGCCTGCGCAGACCTCGGCAGGCCTCATCTCCTACTTGCTTCTGTCCACGAATCCAGTCATGTCCAGCCGTGGAATCCAACTACATGTCCCTTTTGTCAGCCACCATCCTTCTGCAACAGTGAGAACCATCTACCAGCCTCTGTTGAACTCTACTCGCGGAAAAAAAGGGTGGGCCAAGAGCATCTGGGTATGGAATTGGGTTTGCCAGACGAGAGCAGTAGGACGGACTGTTACAAACAATCTTGATGTGGAGCTCACGGAAACGAAGACACTCGTGCATCCAAAACTTCAGAGGATGCGCTCCAGCCATGTTTGACAAGTTGTGGCAGCTGGCTGACACCCAGGTGATCAAGGCACAACAACCAACTTCCGGCCAGCACTGGAACCTGGCTCAAGGGGGCACTCACTCTGCGCACCTGCTCAGGGCCCACTACAGGCAGCATGTCGAGGACAGCTGGAGGGTGCCAACCAACACCATCAGGCATTGTGGATTCAGAGACAGTGGTCAGCCATCGATCGTAAGAATACAAGAGAGGTGCTCCTCCATGTCCGCCTCCACTGAAGAAAGGATGAAGAAGTTGCAGAGGCAGTGGGATCAGAAGTGGAACTTCCCCACACCGCTTGGAGGCATAGATGGGAAGCATGTGGCCCCTGCAAAGCTCCAGTCAAGTTGGGGTCCACTTATTTCAATTACAAGGGCTTCTTCAGCATCATCCTCTTCACCATGGTCGATGCTGACTACTAATTCATATACATCGATGCTTCAGGCAATGCTCATCTTCAGATGCCCAGGTATACAAACGCCAGTGACCTCAAGGAGGAGCTGGAAACACAACCTCATCGTGGGCCTTCCCAGATCCAGAACCCCTGCCCAATGACACACAAGATGTGCCCTACTTCATCAGGGGGGGATGACGCTTCTCCTCAACACCTACCTCATGAAGCCTACACTTCCAAGACTCCCTCACCCGTGAAGAGAGGATCTTCAACTACAGGCTGTCCAGGGCAAGGCGGGTGGTGTAGAACGCCTTTGGCATCCCTGGCCAACAGGTTCCAGTAACTTCTCACCACCATGCAGCATTGCCCAGAGACGGTGAGGAGGATCATGGACGCTTGCTGCATCCTGCACAATCTCATGCGCACCGCTACTCAGTCTTGCAGAACAGGTCTCGTGGACCTCCAACAAGGCAATGGGACATGGGAGCCTGGGAATGGAGGCAAGGGCAAAACCTGATAGACACTGAGGATGCTGCAAGGCCCCAACAGAGCTCACGTGAAGGAAGAAGCACGAACCTCCTGAAACACTGGTGCAACTCCCCAGCTGGACAGTGGAGTGGCAAGACAGGATGATAGATGCTTAATGGATGCTTCCTTCAGCCTGTCTCATCACATTGATGAGATTGTGCCATGTATGTTGAGTGCCCGACAATGAACAGGGCATTTTAATAAAGAGTTGTGTTTATGTTGAAATGTGTGGGATCAAATGATTACATTGTTATTTGATAATAAAGGGCCATAGGTTGTGGCAACCTGGAGGGGTGGACATACAGGTCCCACTATGCTTGCACTGGAGGTTTGTCTCCTATCCCACAGCTATTACCCATCCCAAAGGTATCCCTGCCCATTCCACAGCTATCTCAACGCATCCCACTGCTATCTTAACCCATCCCACAAGCATGCAAAGGCTTAAACCATTTCTAAAAGATTTCCACCAAGACTTTATTAAAAAAAAAATGAAGCAAGTGGTGTGAATCAAAATAGACTTTATTAAAACAAGCTATAAGACAAAAATGTTCTCTGGGCACTCCTCTTGGTCGCTCAGTCTCAGGGGTGAAGGGTCCAGGTGCTGTGGAGGTGGCCCTGGCGAGTGCTATGTCATCAGCTCCTCCAGAAGCAGAAGCAGCAGAAGCCCCAGCCCCAGAAGAGCGAGCCCGTGTTGCAACGCCCCAGCAGAACCAGAGTGAGGGCCAGGGGCGGATGGTAGCCCTGTCCCTTGCAAGGCTGGCAGCAATGGCTGAGCTTGCTGTTGCTTCAGCATGGTTTGTGGGTTGCTGGCTGGAAGGGAGTCTGGCAGGCACCAAGGCTGGCAGGAAGGCTTGCAGGTAGGCAGGCACCAAGGCTGGCAGGAGGATGGCAGGAAGCTGGCCAGGAAGGCAGGTACCAAGGCTGGCAGGAAGCTGGCAGGCGGGCATGCACGCAAGGCTGGCAGGCAGGCATGAACAAGGCTGCAGGCGGGCAGGCACCAAGGCTGGCAGGCAGACTGGCTGCGCAGCAAGGCTGGCAAGCAGGCAGACAGCAAGGCTGGCAGGGAGGCTAGTAGCAAGGCTGGCAGGCAGGCAGACAGCAGGCTGGCAGCAAGGCTTGCAGGCAGACATGCAGGCAGGACGGCAAGGCAGTCGATGTGTCTGGAAGCAGTCTTTCTCTGAATGGCACGCCTGCTCCTCGAGCTGCTTCCGTTATATCCGCAGGGCTGACGCAATGCATCCTCCCATGCGCAATTAATGCTCAGCATCCGCTAGGCTTCCGCTGTGCATCCGCTTGTGCATCCTCTTCAATCCGCTGTGCATCCGCTCTGCATCCGCTGTATCCGTTCTGCGTCTACTTTGCTGAGGTCCCCCGGAAGCCCTGCGGATGTGGCATCTGCTCCCATCCGCTGGCTTCCGTTCCGCATCCACATTTCCATCCATCTGCATCCTCCCCGCGTCCGTGTTTATCCGCTCCGGTTTGCAAATTTTTCCCCTTCTGAGAGCAGATAACAACGGATGGAACATTTTTCTCGTCCGTTGTGTCTGTTTTGCATCCGTTGGGCAGTGTGACAGGGCCTTTAGGGTCAACAATAGTACCTGATTATAGTACTTTCTGCTGAAAATGCTTCCTTGATACCTACATAGATGTTAGTTTTTAATTTACACTTTTTTATATTATTAGTTTCTACATTATTGGTTTTTTAGTTTATAAATATTATTTGATCTGGTTCACCTAAGTAAGATTTCCTACATTTCCTCCTTAAAATACTGGTCTATATACAACTAAAACTCTCATGACCTTTACCTGGGGTGAAATGATACATTTTAGGCAAGAAATTTCAAACCAAAATAGTCTTAAATGGACTATTTTTACAGACTGTATCAAAATCTGGGATCCATGTCTCTCAAAGGAATGAAATTTGGATAAATTCTGGGTCCTTTAGTGCTTGGCTGCTCCTGCAGTAATGTGATCTCATTTTCAATGTTTTGTGACAGTTTCCCAGTCAGTCTTGCAATCACTTCCTCTCCTATCTAGCAGCAACCACTTACCTGCCTGCTGAGAAGGGAATGGAAGGAAGAGGGAAGGAAGAAGCAAGGTAGAGAGGAAAGAAAGAATAGGGAGGAAGAAAGTCCTGAATTTACTTCTGGCCCATGCCATCCCCTGCACTCCCCAAATTTACACACCTTCCCCATACTGTACCATCCCCTATATGCCTTCCCCAACCCATGTAGCGCATCTTGTGCACTCCTACGCACTCTCCCTGACCCACACTGCCCCTCTTATATCTTTCTTGACTCACATGGCACTTGTTGCAGACCTCCATGCACACTTCTCAACTCATGCTGCCTGGGCACACACACACACACACACACACGACTCATGCAATACATCTTTTGCATCCTCACACACCCTTCCTATCAGCACCATTCCCTGTATGCCATGACTGACTAGCATGGCACCTCTTACATACATGGCATGCAACTGCCATGTATTCTTCTTGAACTGCACCACAAGAAGGAAGGAAGGGAGGGAGGGGGGAGGGAGGGAGGAAGGAAGGAAGGAAGGAAGGAAGGAAGGAAGGAAGGAAGGAAGGAAGGAAGGAAGGAAGGAAGGAAGATTTCTAATGTTTAGTGCTACCTTTCTCTTAAGGAAACTCAATGGCAAGAAGTTGGAAGTCATTTCCATTCCCACTTCCTGCATTTGAACATTCTGTTTCTGTATTTAAGTAAGGAAATATCCCTGAAATAGTTCAAATGGAATGGGTTGTCTAGTCAATTTTAAAAACATATTGGTTCTGTTTTGAAAGTTTGAAGAGTGATTTAGGGATGCTATGTAAGCTGGAGTATAAATATATTAAATGAAAACTAAATTATTTGCAAACTAATAAATCCTAGTATGACTATTTAGGATCAATAGAGTTGGTAGGATTTATTCAGTGTATTTATAGTATACATTTCCATTGATATAAGATCAAGACTTATCCAAAATGTCTTTACTGTAGGGTCTTCCACTGATTTTAATGGGAATTTAATCAAATTTAATAAACTAAATATACTGGGGCATGGGAGTTAAGCCATTGCTTATCAGGCTGAATGGCATAACTGTGAGAATTTCTTTTCTAAAAAGACAACTTCTATTCTCTGTAATACAATAAATAATTAACATACCAGCACTGCAAAAAACAGTTTTTGTTAACCATAATACATGAAATAACCACAATACAATGCCAAATCTCTGTACTTTTGCAATCTCCAAATCTCAGAATAAATTGGAAGTTTTAATAAATCTCCAAAATGCTTAATCATGCTGGATAGTAAATAAAGCTAAAGAAAGCTTGCTGATATTGGCCATTTAATATACATTTTGTCACTGCCTTATGATGTAACAAAGGAAGAGATTGTATTTATTCAAATTAAGCTCTCAGAATGCTCTGATGGTGTCAAAACAAAAGATTATCTCTTGAGATGATGAAATAAACAATGACTACAGGTTTTTAAACTATAAAATCCAGATGTTATATAAACCTCTCACTCTATTTGAGCAAAACTCAATTGGGGAACAGATGACTTTTATTTTTTCAAAAACAAAAATTTAGCCATAGCTTATATTTATCTCAACATGTTTGGAAAAAAACAGTAGCAAATTAGGTGCAACAACAAAACATTCCAGCAGCAAGAAATAGCACAATTAAGTGATTGAAAGATTCTCCCATAACTCATTATTAGACAATGACAAAATAAAGCTTCTTGGCTTTTGTTTGGCCAGCTTCCTCTCCTGACCCCCGAATCCCACTTTATTGATCATTTAGTTCCAAATATAAAAACCTTTACAGTATTTTGCAGTCTCCTGGGAGAGACCAGTGAATAACCCCATTTTTATTAAATTTATTTTATGATGTCCCCCTAAAAAATTAACAATAAAATACAGATAAAATGTAAGAATATGGTTAAAGCTAGAAAGATGTCTGGAAGCTCTCAACAGATTACACATTGAAGGCACGTATGTTTGGAAACCAAATGTTGGCTTGAATATAAATGTCTTTGCACATCAGTGGAAAGACAACAAAAAGGTTTATTAGCCTTCTTTAGCAGGGAGTTTCAGAATCTGGGAACAATACTGGAAAATTCTCAACTAACTCCCAACAAATACCTCTTCAGTGATGAGGATAAGAGAAAAAAAGCCCTTTCCAACCCTCTACCAACCCACTTTTATATGATCATCACTGAGTGGTACAATACAAGTTTTATGTGCAAAGAGCTTCGAATATATATATATTTTAAAAAATAAAACATAGTAATTGGAAATACCAAAGAACCTTGAGCATTATGAAAATTAATCAGTGTTATCAATCAGTCAAAAATAGTGAACGAAATGCTCCAACCTCTTCTGAAAGTACCATTATTCTTAGCTTGTTGAATATTAGGAAAACCAATCTTCTAATAAGCTGGGAAAGGAGGAGAGTCTTTTTCTTGCTGGAAGTGTTCAAGCAACCATAAATGGGCTATTGTAATACTACTGATTCTTACAAATGAGGACATACTTAAACCTTTTTGATTAATGAAATGGTAATATGCGAACCTCTGGTATTACCTCAGAGTTCCTGTAATTGTTGCCTATATGTCATTATCATATCTGTCCCCCTCCTGGTTTTTGCTCCTGAACAATCAGGAATTTCATGCTAGATTCAACTCCTGCATTTAATCTTATCCTCTTTAAACCAATTGCTTTTCCATATGGATGCAGCATAATTGCCATGAAACATGACTTTCCATTTTCTGGTTGCCTGAACAGTGTAGGCAGAATCCTTGTGTGGGAGACAAGAATTAAAAGAATACTAAGTCACTTTCTTGTTCAAAGAAAGGGGGGAGGGAGAAGAAATTGGTTTGAGTAGAGAAAAACAATGACATTGTAATGACATTTGCAACTGATAGCACATACCTCCTACATACAACCTCATAAAACACACAAAAAAAACAGCCAGGACATGGAGAACCATATGCTGAAATGAATGAGAATGAAGAGTAGGATAGAACTGATGGCATAAGAATTAGGAAACCAAAGAGAGGCATAACAAACATACATTGTTTGCTATTCTATTCTCTAACTGGTCAGAGCAAGAAATAGAATTCATGACCTGCAAGGGGACAAACACAAAGAAGAATGAAATAAAGAAAACAATATCCTTCTGAGATTCAATTTTACTTCTGTCACATTTTTAAAATATGCATAAAACAAACATAAGCACATATAGACCCAGAGGTATAATCCTATTCTATATTTTTAATATAGAGGAAACTAAGATAAAATCCTAAGCAAATACACTTCGCAACTGCTATCATATTGTTACTTTCAGTTCTGGTCATCAATATCTAGATATTAAGCTTTTCAGAGTCCATTTTTACATGTATCATCTGAAATGCACTGGGTAGTTATTAGAGACAAATATCTGTGATATATTTCTTTCCCCACACTAAGTCATCTGATCTTATCAGGGTTTTTTTTCCCCCAAGTTCATGCAATTTAATATCAAGTGTTCTCTCCACCAGGGGTTCCCATTTTGTACCGGGCTGCAAAGAATGAATAATCATGATTAAAATATATATTTTATATTAGCTAAAGCTAAGAAGCCATTTACTATTGGGGGAGAATTGNATTTTGTACCGGGCTGCAAAGAATGAATAATCATGATTAAAATATATATTTTATATTAGCTAAAGCTAAGAAGCCATTTACTATTGGGGGAGAATTGATTCTGCCAGTCCTTGAAAAAGTGTTTCTGCATGAAACTGGTCCCTGGTACAAAAAAGGTTGGGGACCACTGCTCTACACCTTTTTAAGAGTTCAGAAGTTCTAAGATCTGTAATAAACCTGTTGTAATTGGTATTTTGTTGCATAGTTTTATCCTATTGCATGTACTGTACATTCCATAGACCCTGCTTTAATTTTATAAACATTTAATGTACAGTATCCATTTTACTTTAATTATGTATTCAATGCACTTTGTTTACTGAGAAGCATTTAACCAAATGCTGAGAAACATTTAACCAAGAATTTAACTAAAAGAAATGAAATAAACACATGCATGATTATAATGGGCAAATGTGGTTATAATTCTACCTCACATCAGGACTACTGTTTTTTACTTACAGAGGAAAAATCCTTCCCATTCTGCCACTAAGTTCAGATGTGTGAGAGAAAAATCAATGTATTGAAGTGACCTTTGCATAAGCTCAGCTTTCATCTGTTATTTAAACTAGCTCTGCACTTCAACTAGACTCTGGTATAGGTTCTGTAGATAATTAAATGATTCTCATAGCATTATAAAATCCATTTTTAAACAAAGAGGAGAGGAATGAAATAATGTCTGAAGAGCTGATTTCATATAAGATCAAGCACTGTTCAGCGTAATGGAAGCTAAACCAGAAGCAGGTGGGGCATGCAAAGCCAGATTGGTAGAACATAAACAGGGATCTTACAGAAAAATTTAAAGAACCAAAAAGGGAAGAGAAAATGGAGACAGACAGACAATTGTTCAGTGAGCTGCCAAATTTTTTCACACCATTGTCCAAAAGAAAAAAAATCTACCTTCGTTATTGAAATGTAAATATCCTGCCAGCTTTTGATTTTCTAGTTGCCTAAACAATGTGGGCATTTCCAGATAACAAGACCAATGGCCAGGTGTTTCATTGCAGATATAACCAACGCACTAGTATTGAGAAAGGCCATAGTTATCCTATCACTTTAAAAGGAATGAAAGGGAACAGTTACTTTATGTTATGTAGTCTTAACCTTCTCAGAAATGCACTTCATTTACTAATCTGCAACAATCTGTGTAGCATGCAAGGTTTCTACTTGGTTCACAGCCATTTGGCCATCTATACCTTTTGTTTTGTTTTGCAAAGTATTCCTACCTTTTGATTTTCCAATGAACATTCACTGCTCTTTGGCTCAGTTTTCCCGTCCAATTTAATCCTCAAAACAACTTGTGAAGTAAGTCCAACTGCTTCTCTTAAGCCCATGTCACACTGCACCAATGGATGGAAAGAGGATGTAAAACAGAGAGAAACACTTGCCATCCGTTGTTAACAGCGATTCATTTCCTTCTGTACTCACTGCCCGTTTTTCATCCTCTCTATCCGTCAGCGATGCCGTTGACTGAGGTTCCATCGCTCAAAAAGTTTTGAGCTATCAAAACTTTTTGGAAGCGGAAACATGTATCCAACGCGTCGTTCTGCATCCGCAACGGCATACAGTGAACATCCGTTCTCTACATCTGTCCCGTCATCCGTTACGCATCTGCCATATTTCCTGCTAGGCATCCGCGCGTACGCATCCGGCGCAATTCTCAATATCCGCTTCCAGCGGAAACGGACCACAGAGAGGAAGCCGAATGACGGACACGGAAACGGACCGCGCAAGCGTTAAGTAGCTATGGAGAGAAAGGATGAAAGTGGATTGACTTGCATACAAAGCATTAAAATGGAAAAAACGTTCGCCAGAGAGGAAAAATCCTTACAGGAGCCTAAGGATGCAAAAGGACTTTTAGCTGGAAAACCTATATTTCCTATAAAGGGGGAGGAAACTCACCTGGATCTCCAACTTCATCCTAGCCAGCCCTGCTGTGCAGATCTGCAGCTCTATATAGAGCATATATCGCACTAATTCCACAGCATCCAGTCAATTCCACCATCCGGAATCGTACACAGTCTTTTGTAGCGCACATCATATCTGCAACAGTGCGAAGCGCATCTACAGTCTTTGCAACTGTTCTACAAAGAAGGAAAGGAGGCGTCAAAAATGTCTGGGTCCGAAGATTGGGATCAGGAGAAGAGAGAGTCGGACTGTACACCAAGCGTGATGGATGGATGCTGAGGAACGAAGAACCTCGTGATTTCCAGGAACTTCATGTCGGATGCCTCCAGCATATTGATGAAGTTGTGGAGCGGCTTGAACCCAGGTGACCAAGCAAACAACAACTTCCGTCCTAGGCGGAACCTGGGCTCACAGGTGGCACTTGACTGTTCTGCACCACCTGGCCTTAGGGACCAACCCTACAGGAGCAACAGTACGGTCTGGAGGTGCCTACATCAACACCATCAGCATTGTGGTCAGAGAAGTGGTGCAACGGCATCTCAAGAATACCTGGAGGAGCTCCTCCAGTGCCCACTACATGAAGAAGGTGGAAGAAAGTTGAAGAGCAGTGGTATCTCAGAAGTGGGAACTTTCCCACACAATCTGTTGGAGCCATATGTGGAAGCACGTGGCCCTGCAAAGCCCTACTCCAAGTCGGATGCTCTCACTTATTTCAACTCAAGGGCTTCTTTTCAGCATCATCCTCCTTCGCCATGGTCGATGCTGACTACAAGTTTCATGTACATCGATTTGCTTCATGCAACGGTCAGCTTCAGATGCCCATGGTATTACAACGCCAAGTGACCTTCGAGGAGGGGCTGGACCGCAACCTCATCATGGTTCCCAGATCCAGAACCCCTGCCCAAACGACACGCAAGATGTGCTTACTTTCATCTTGGCGGATGAAGCCTTTCTCCCCCAGAACCTACCCGTCGATAAAGCCTCTAACACTTCAGACTCCTCACCCGTAAGAGAGGATCTTCAAACTACAGGCTGTCAGGGCAAGGCGGGTGGTGGAGAACGCCTTTGGCATCCTGGCGCAACAGGTTCCAGGTATCTTTCTCAACTCAACCATGGCAGCATGCCCAAGACCGTGGGAGGATCGTGGAAGCTTGCTGCATCTGCCAGTCCATGCGCACCCGTCACTACCGCTGTGCAGAACAGGCTCATGGACTTCAACAAGGCAATGGGGACATGGAGCTGGGGAAGAGCGAAGGCAAACGGCGAAACCTGATAGACACTTGGATGTGCAAAGGCCCAACAAGAGCTTCACTTGAAGGGAAGACAAGCGAGGGTCGAACTGCTCACATGAACGTGGTGCAACTCCAGCTGGAGCGCAGATGGCATGTGTCAAGACAGGATGATGATGATTGATTAATGGACTGCTTTCCTTCAGCTGTCATCATCAGCTGATGAATTGGGACATGTATGTTGGGCTGGGCCTACAATGAACGGGCTCATTTAATAAAGATTTGTTGTTATGTTGAAATGGTGATGGATCAAATGATTCACTTTATTGATGATAATAAAGGGCCAAGAGGTTTGGACCTGGGAGGGTGATCGTATCAGTCCATATGCTTGCAACTGGAGGTTTATATCATAGCTTCAGTATTTTACCAGAATTCGCTGTCCGCTACCCACAGCTATTACCATCCCAAAGGTATCCCTGCCCTCCCACAGTTATTACCCATCCCAAAGGTATCCCTGCCCAACCCCAAGCTAATGTCCCATCCAAAGGTATTCCCGCCCCAGATTGCCCATGCTATCCTTACTCATCCCACAAGCATTCGAAAGGCTTAAACATTTCTAAACAGTTTCCACCAAGGCTTTATTTACAAAAATAAATGAAGCAAGTGTGTGAAGCAAGATAATCTTTATTAATAACAATCTGTAAAGAAAAATGACCAAGTCAAATGCCAAAAGCAAAAATGAAAGTCAACAGGTAGCCACCAGTCTCTGCACTCTTCTTGGTCACTCTGAGGCCTGCCCAGTCTCAGGGGTGAAGGGTCCTGGTGCTGTGGATGTAGCTGCTGACTGGAGTGCTGGTCTGTTGCGTCATTGGGCGTGCCTGGCGCTGAGAGGAAACAGAGGGATGGTGATGCTGGCAGGAGCTCAAGAGAGCTGGCTGCGCACGTGGAGTTGAGCCAGCCCTATCCTCTGACATGGGAGTGTAGTCCAAGACTGATGACTAGATATTCTGTGAGGCCGGCTTTGGCTGTGGGGTGAGAAAAGAAGCAGTAGCTGGGATATGTATGGTCTGACAAATAGCTGCGAGCGAGGTGAGGGCGTCGGTGGATCGGTGGCATCTGGTGATGGCTGGCATCCTGTGGCTGTGCTGACATAGTGGCAGGGTAGATCGGTGGCATAGTGGCAGACCAAAGTGCAATCGTGTTACTGTGCCTGAACTATGAGGGCTGCCTGTGGTGGCCTCTAGGTAGCCATAGCCCTTGGTAGGTGAGGGCCTGTGGAACAGCCTTGGAAAGGGCAGTGCACCACCTGGGGTGGAGGAGCAGGCCTGGATCGATGGGAAACAGTATATGCTTGGTCTGGAGGTTGTGAAGAAGATCGGATGATCTGTCATTTCCAACTCTGGTACGTCACAGTGGTTCTGGACTGTTCATGAGGGTTCTGGTGACTAGGGTGAGGAGTGGGTGTAGATAGAGGTGCGTCATGTGTTACCAGCTGAGAGAGGAGATTACTTGTGCATTCTATGTGTCTATTATTTCCAGCAGGTACGAGTGTAGGTTTGCAGTCTGTCTGGTTTCTGCCTTTCTGATGGAGGTGGAGCTGGGGGATGGATGCAGGTTGGCCTTGTGGTGGAAGTGCCCTCTCCTTGCTCCCCACACTGCATGAGGTTGGTTGCTCCAATGCAACCACACGGGTATTACAGTCTATGTCGGGGGATTCTCTGTCGTGGGAACGACTCCCAGTAATAACTGCCTGGGATCACAGGAGCTGATCTCTGTTGGCCAGAAGAGGACTGGCTCTCAAGCTTGTCGAGAGAGAGGGATTGTGAAGAGGGCTGGCTCTCAGCTGGCAAGATTCACCAATCCAGGAAGCTGCACTTGCCATCACAGTAGGTCTCTTTCTGTCGACTAGCTTGACAGTGGCCTGGCAGAATTTCTTGAGGTGTGGCAGTTTCCAGTACAGGGTGTGATTGTGTTCCACCAGCCCGAGGAGCACCTCCGTAAAGTGTATCAGGCTCTCCGTTACTCTCTCAAGCAAGCCTGCTTCTATTTGTGTCTCAATATGAGGCTGTGTCTTCCGCCAAGATATTCAGTTTCTCCCTCAGCCGCATTCCAGCACCTCTCTCATGTTCCTCTCTATGTGTATTCGCCTCCTCTCCCGTTTCACTGAAGCTGGGACAGGGACGATTAGTGACTTGCGTCTGCATCTTCTCCTTGGCAGGGGCATATGGGCCTATCATTAGAGTGGCTTCCGAGGTTGTAGGGCTGCTTCCTCCACACGCCACACAGCACAGCAGAGTAGCCAACAACAAAGCTTGCCAGCCAAAAGTCAGGACCCAGTCAGCACCAGCTCAGAGACCCAAGGAATAAGCACTCGAACGCAATCGAGGCAGCCATCATGCAAGGGACCTAGGAAGCTATCACAGACCGTGCAACAGGCAGCCCAGGAGCAGCCCCAGCCAGAGCTAAGCACCAGCAGCAGAAGCACCAGCCCATCGAAGACAGGCAGCCGCAGCAGAGAGTAAGTCAGACCAGAAGAAGCACCAAGCACCGGGAGAGTGCAGCAGAGTAAGCACCACGCAAGATAGCACTAGCCACCAAGGGAGCCAGTGCCAAGAAGAGTAAGCATACCAGCCAGAAGCACCAGCACAGAGTACAGTGCCAGTGCAGAGTAAGCACCTAAGCAGAAGCACAGCAGACACCAGGAGCAGCGCCAGGCAGAAGCTCCAGAGCCCCAGAAGAGCGACCGAGCAGCCAGAAGCCTACCAGGCAGAAGGCAGGAGTCAGGGCCAGGCGGGTGGGTAGTGTGGCCCTGTCCTCTGTGCCTGCTGGCAGCAGATGCCACAGGCTCCTCTTCTTCCCCATGGTTGTTGGTCTGGCTGGCTGGCTGATAGCTGTGCGTCTGGCAGCAGGTTCTTTCTCTGAATTGTGACCGCCTTTGGGAGCTGCCTCCTTTTATTGCGGGGCTGACGCACATGCTATCCTCCCCTGCATGCGCAGCTGAACGCTGTGCATTCCGCTAGGCTTTGCTAGGCTTCCACTCGCTGCATCTGCTCATCTCCGCTCGCCATCCGCTCATTTCGTTGCGATGTCTGCCTTTGCTGTGCTCTCCTGGCAAGCCCTGCGTGATGTGGCCATCCGCTCCCATCGCTTCATCCGCTAGGACTTCCGTGGGAGCATTCCGCTTTCCATCCCCTCTCTCGACTCCCCCTATCTGTCCTTGTCGCTTGTTGTCCGCTCTGCTTATCGCAAATTTGGGCCCTTTTGAGAGCGGATAACAATGGATGGAACATTTTCTCGTCCGCTGTGTCCTTTTTACAAATGTTTTGCATCCGTCAGCCAGTGTGACAGGGCCTTTAGTGGGTAAGGAGGAAGCTAATCATCCTTTGTGATATGTCCATGCAATATCACCCAATCCAAGTTGAACACAAATTACTTGTAATCAGATAGGGCAGGGGTGTTAAACTCATGTTGTCATGTTGTTGTCATGTGACATATCACAACTTTTTCCCCCTTTGCTAAAACAGGGGTGGGTGCGCAAGTTTGACACCCCTGGATAGGGGGATAAAATGAAGCAAGGGGGGTAGGGGGTAAAATGAAGCAAGCATCTCCAATAAAAGAGGAAAAGCAAGAGGATAGGAAATCTGCAGGGCCATGTCAGAGTAATTAGCACCATCCCCTAAGCATTCATGTTTATTCTGTGGTCTCTAATTAGTTGGAGCAATCAATCCAATGACACCATTGGGGAATAAAAATGACAATGTAAAGTGTTTTGTCCCAAGTCTCTAAGGAAGCTTTGCAAATACTAGCATACAGCACAGGAGGAGATAGGACAATAACTTCACTAGATGAAATGATGTATGGCAGATATGAAACTATATGGCTTTCACATAACTCAAAATATTACAATGGTTGTAGCACAGACAAATATATTGGGCAGGGGAATATACTTCACATTTTTAGGGAACATTTATAAAACATTATCCATTGGATATTTGATGCTTCTCAAACTGGCCAGTCATAAAACATTTATTTTCCAGTTAGGTTGAAGTTGACTAACCTCAACTGATGAGTTTCCTCCTCACAATCTTCTGGTTCGCAGCATACTTATTTGAGACAGAATGCCACATTTGTAAATAAAGCATGGTATATGTGTGTTGTATATGTGTGTGTGTGTTAAAATCTGCAAGATGTCTCAGAAAGGAACTCTTGCTCGGAGAATCCAATCCCAAGAACAGTCCTAGGAACACCTCTAAAAACAGATTTGTGCTGAATTGTAACTTTGAATACAATAGGATCAAATATTAATTATTTAGAGGCAATATTAAACCTATTTCATAGTCTTATATTTCATTTATTTAAATGTAGTTGAAACTATTATGCTGTCAGGGCATAGTGTGCAGAATTATGATACACCATGACTCCATATATAGCACACAATATATTATTACATTGTCTTTAATGTCTAACTTGTGAATATCTTGTGAAAAGGAACTTTACTAACAATTTTAAATAAGATGGACAATTTATCAAGAATATAATCAAAGTTGCAGTTGAGCCAGGGAAAGTGCAAAGCAAAATTTCTGGATTTACTGTTCTATCTACTGGTGGAACAGAAATTGAAGCTTCGTGTGAGCATAAAATATCTCCCAATAATTTCTTTTATCACCCTGAATACAAAAAGGATTTGCTGATAGAGGGGAGTGAGGAAGGCAGGGCAAAATCTCCTTTCCCACTAGATGGCAGTGTTGTTTTCTTAGAAAAAAAGAATATAAAACAAAAAACAAATTTGCTTATAATCAGTGAATGAAAGGGAAAAATACTATTCTATGAAAGTGAACTCTGAGGATCTGGACAGAAGGACAGAAGGGAATGAGTGCATTTTTCCAACACTAAGTTCTGTCAACAATCAAGAGCAATAAATAATTAGCTCAAACAATACTCAAGGTTTTGCAAATTGGAGAGTTTTAATTAGGGTTCTCTAGCCATGCAAACTGATAATTCAAGTGATTGTAGTATCACTAAACTGCCAGTTCAATCTCTCACATGGCATGGCAATAGGTGCAAATAGCACTGTTGAATCTGCAGAAGCAACTCCGGGAGAAAATTATCTTGATTCACACTTCACCCTCTCATTGTGATTTTTGGCAGCTGGCTAGAGAAGAATTTATAGAGCTTCACAGGATTTAACAGTGCTATCACATTTCGTTTAGAGACAAAACTTCAAGAAAAGGAAATTGAGAGGAAAAAAAAGGAGTGAGATTTCCAGGTTTTAAAATATGTGGGCTTTAATTCAAAACGTTTTTACCCCTTTCTACTACTGCTAATATCCAAAGCCACATCAATAATATAAAAGAGATGCATGAGCAGCATTGAGAGCCAACTTGGGGTAGTGGCTAAAGGCAGCAAGTTAGAAACCAGGAAATGGTGAGTTCTAATCTTGTCTTAACTACGAAGCTAATGGGGTGACCTTGGGCCACTTACACTCTCTCAAGCCTTAGGAAGAAGGCAGCCACAAGCCACTTTCAAAAATTATGCTGAACAAATTGCAGGAATTTGCCCAGGAAGTCAGCACTGATTCCAAGGTGCGTGAATTCGCACATACAGAGCAGCACCAAAAAACAAAAACAGAACAATAAAAAGGGACAAGCTATTTAAAAGGATTCAAGAAAATAAAATGCCCATGTCATACGATTTTCGTTTTCTGAATTACCGTCTATTTGATTTGTGACAGAAGGGGTATCTAAAGGAGTTAACCTCCTACAGCTTCATGATATAATATTATTTCAAGTATGATCCAGCTATTCAAACCCTAGATTCAGAGTACATTTAAAGTCCTCTTCAGAATCCCACCTGAAAGCTGATTAGCATTTTTGGTTGTAGTATCAAGCATCTGCTTATTCACCTAGTGCCCACTCTGTTGTTCTCAGGGCCAGCTGAGGATTTCTTCTTAATATTTGTTATTTTATCCAATCAAATAACAGATTTCAATGGTTTGAACCAGTTTGCTGATAGATGCTGTTTCGGGTGGTTTCCAGGAAGTATGTAAACAGAAGGCATTTTTTGCTACTGTAGCTTTTCTCCCCTCCTTTGTTTCTAGAATGCCCTAAATTGAACCAATGTGCTCTCCAGATTTTTTTTTTTTAAATCTATGGAATACTATATTACAGGGATAATGCAACTGCCCAAAATTGGAAGGAGGGTTTTTATACTGATTTGGTCTAATATATCAAAGTATATTTTCCAATTTCAGGGGAATTTGCCTGCATAGGATACAAGTTTCTTCTTGTTTTATTGTAAGTGCCCACTGTCCCAACTTGGTCAGTTAGAAAAAAAAAAGATCTTGAATCCATTGATAACAAAGGTACACTTTACTAAAGCCAAGCAGCTACAATGTAGCAAAGCCAGATCTGAACTTTCCTGCCCAAAGCATCTGGTTAACTTCTTCCACCTTCCCCTCCTGGTTATCTCTAGCTGTCCAATTACATTCAAACAAATCATTTTGGTAACAGTCCCTGGCTTGGTGGGCTGGAAAGTGTTGAATTCCATGGTGTGAACTTGGAACAGCCGGCAGCTCTTGGGATGGGATGGCACTATGAGTAGTTTTGATTCCCCTTTTGCTAGCCATCCCTTATCCCATCCCATAGTTCCCTCCTCCTGTTGCATATGGCAGACTGGCATCTGGCAAAGCATGGTTGGCACAGCAGTCCTGACAGTAAGATTCTATTGTTGTTGCTTTTTTTAACTGTTCAGCTCTCTAGCTGCATGGAACACTACTTTGTAAATTTCCGAAATAAAGAAATACATTAACAAAATGAGGAGAATCTGTTGCATTGGCCAACAAAGCAACTCAACTCAACTGACAAGTGGGCATGAAGCAAAACATCCAGGGGCTCCCATCCCCTCCTTCCAAAAAAATCCCTCCAAAATACATGGAATCTGATTGAGAAGGAAAATGCCTCAGCTTCTCTCCTTCACTGTCTACCTTAAAGCTCCTCAAACACTGGCCCAGACTAGCTCTGCTATTTTGCTCACCTCACCAAAAGCAAAGAACTGAAACTGACTCATTATATTTAGAACTGATCAGCCTTCCCCAATTTCCTGCTCATACTGGGTTGGACTGATCACAGAATTTAGATCTAATGGGGTAATCTGGGTGTAGGTACAATATGAGACAAAGCAATCCTGTGGAATCATAATTCTATTTCATGTATGTTTGTATGTAATAAATCTACAGCATGTACCCTGTGGGCTACAGGACAGAATGCAATTTTTTTTTTAAAGTGAAATAAAATACAAACTTACAAATGTGTAGAAGCACTAAAGAATCATACAGATAATTATGAATTTAATAAATATTTTTTTTACGTTTCTGCTCTTTCTTTATATAGCATATTGTGATATCTAATTCACCTTTTATACATGTTCTGATTTGAAATATACATGGCAATATATATCTTTCTGGGTGGTGATACAGCTGAAAATATTTGGGAATCTGGTAATGCAGGGAATGACTACATTAGAACATTTCTGGCTGAAAAAGAACACTGGAATTTCATAGCATACACGTAGCATGGGCACTAGATTACATATTATTAAAATGACTCATGACCTTGAATTGGGCAAAACGCTGTATCATAGGACAAAAATTTTTGAACTAAATACCTCAAATTGGCTAACTTACTGAAGATGTCCAAAATCCAGGATCCATGATTCCCAAGGGAGTGAAATTTGGGGATGTTGTGGTAGCATTGCTATTGGCTGCTGCTACATGACTGGATAGCTGCTGCAATCATGTGATCTTTATTTTCAATGTTCCATGATAATTTCCCAAGAAGGGAAAAGGAAGGAAGGAAGGAAGGAAGGAAGGAAGGAAGGAAGGAAGGAAGGAAGGAAGGAAGGAAGGGACCCTCCAGTTTTCCAGAAATAAACTCAGTGGGGAAGCCGACAGGAAGTCAAAAGTCGCTTGTACTCCTACTGTTGTTTTTTTTACTCACTCTTGTAATTACCTTTTTCTGTTTAGATAAGGAAATATCTCTGAAATGATTTTTAATTAAATATGTGAAGAAGTTACCATATTCTGTAACTTGTTCTGAAGTGATTATTTGATTAACATTTCTTAGAAGGCTGCTTAAAATAACAAAGATTTGCTATGGGAAAAAAAAGATCTAAAACCCAACTCTACATTTTCTGAACTTGGAAAGTTACCTTCACACATGAAACAAAAATATTTTCTTCAAAACAGATTGAATAATAACACTCATTGTCTAACCTTTGCATAATGATAAGAAACACTGAGTTGATGAAAAACAAACATCAATGTAATCTGAATGGAAAGACAAACATTAAGTGCAAATACATATTCTGCTGTGGTCACTTGCTTCAATAATCCTATACTTTTTACTGTCATCTATTTGAACAGTTTCATAAAATTCTACCCCTTTATTAAAATCACAGATAAAAATGCACTTCACTGATTATTCTTCACAGTTCAGCTTAGATGTATATCAAACCATCAGAACATAGAAACAAATTGATAGTGACAATCACTTGTCTGTTAATATTTCTCAGCTTATTTTCATCATTCTTTCATGTGTCATAGTCATGGTTCCTTGGAAGCAGACAGAGTTCTACTATGGCTTGTCAATTCCAATAATGCAGCAATTCATAGCATGAAATACATAATATTTAAGTCTTAAAATGGTTCAATTTTATACAGTTTATTTGTCAAACTGTAAATTACTATTTAAAAACTTAAGATGTCATTTCAAATACTTGTTTAGCTTCTTTAACATGATTTTGGGGATGTCTGAATTGAACCTCCCAATGCTCAACATTGTAGATACTTTTATTCAAGTTGTAAATTTCAATTCTGCTTTGTGACTTTGAGCTCATTCTAAGATGCCCTGATGAAGATATTGTTGTAATGGGGGTGTTTTATTTTTTTATTGTTTGGTCAATTTTTAATAACTATGATAAACAGAAGATTGAAAAGGTTCCAAGTGAAACTCTTTATCAGTTCCCAATGTTCTGTGATGCTGACTAAAGTGTAAGAATCTCTTCACACAATTGGATGGCCAGTGCAAGTATTATACTATATAGTACTCAAATGATTCTGTGAAAAATTGGCATTTGGTATATATAATCTTCCAAATGCATGAGTCTAAAGGGAATACAAACAAATTCACAAAAGGCATTATGAAAAGATTAACAGCAGAGCACACTCTATTGGATCAGCTGCAACTATCTGCCATGACTTCAGCTTCTATTCTCCATGGGATATTTGAGTCATCAGCTATTCCCATTCTGCCTTCACCAAGGAAAGAGATCATATAGCATAGCAAGACTGCGACCAAATGCTCCTTTAGCTTTTTTTCTCTTCCAGAAATATTTTCCTCAAATTGGACACTGTGAGACTTCACAAGTCATGTTAAAAGCAGCCTCTAAGTTTCTTGGCCTTCTTTTCCTCTTATTGTTTTTGCATTTTGTATTAAGCCAGAAGACAGACAGAATAACTTGTCTGCAGAGTGCTTAAAGAGAGAAAGAGGCTCTTTAATATAGTACAACAAAACAGAAAAAATAACTTGAAATCAGGAGATTGGTGGCACCTTTTCTGATTAACACGTTTTATTAAAAGCATCCACTTTTGTGAGCTGCAGCTTATGCCTTTAAACAAAACTTTAGTTGGAAGCCGTGGTGCGAGACTCCTTTGAATTTAACTACCATAGACTTAAGATGATTTTTCTTCCAACACTGTACAAAATGATTTGACAACTTATGATCAATATCTGAACTGGCTGTATAACTATTATGGGAAAAATTAATCCACATATTCCTTACACGATATGACATGTTACTTGATTGTATGCAGTGGTGCCTGTTTTCCAGCTATGGTACAATTGAGACTCCAATGTTCTCACCAGAGATGATTGATATTCAGCAGGTTCTGACCAGTTCTGGAGAACTGGTAGCAGAAATTTTGAGTAGCTCGGAATACCACTTCTGACTGGTCCTGCCCCCATCTATTCTCTGCCCCCCAAGTCCCAGCTGATTGGCTGGGTCTTCTTCTGTTGCCCTGCGCAGGGGAACGGAGATGGAAAGTAGTTTAGTGGGAAAGGGAGGGAATGGGATTTTGCAGTATCCTTCCCCTGCCACACCCACCAAGCTATGCCCTCCAAGCCACGCCCACAGAACTGGAAGTAAAAATGTTTGAATCCCACCACTGGTTCTCACCCATATTTCTCATAACTGAAATCCATTATATTTGTACGTACCAGGTTGGGGCACTTTGGAGTATTTTATATTTTGACTTCCCAGATAAACATAAACACCTCCAACTGATCTACTAGCAATAACTGTTTAAAGTGAAGTTGTA
The DNA here is from genome assembly GCA_004320025.1 of Laticauda laticaudata. NCBI lineage: Eukaryota > Metazoa > Chordata > Lepidosauria > Squamata > Elapidae > Laticauda > Laticauda laticaudata. The sequence continues at coordinate 4,862 of BHFT01063113.1, read as the reverse complement.
GTTTCATTGGGGGAAATCTCACTGTGCACATGTTGTATTCTGACAATAAAAGTTATAATAAAGGCATGATTTTTCCCTTTTGCAAGACCATACATTCTGGTCATTGACAGTGTTCAGTACAACTCCCTTCAAGGGCATTTGGAGGAAAAGTGGCAAAGGATTATTGCAGATTTAAACAGGAACAACCCCGCCCCCCATGGCTGGCCCAGGGATTCTGGGAGTTGAAGTCAAAACAGGTTATACAGGGGCAATAGTTCCTCACCCAACTTACTGCTTCAGAGGTGAAAGAGACTCTGACTAGATGACTTATCTTCATAAACTGAAGGTCTTGTGCTGAAGCTGAAGGCAAGAGCTTCCATAAATCAAATCTCTTTTTTCCAAATCCTTATTTGTGAGGATAGCGATGAGGTGGGGGTGGAAATACTTCCTTCCTCCACAGAGCTAAGACTGGCTGCCATGGAAATCACTGTACATTCTCTGCTCACTCCAATTCCCTCCTCACAATCACTCCTCTGCTTTATACAGATGTCAGAGGCCACAGTTAGATAAAGCCATGGGTGACTATAATTATGGTTAGTTGCATTCAGTTTTAGTGACATTTAAAAATCTTGTTCTCATTTGGGCTTCGGGATATAGAAGGAAGAACTAATGATCGAAACTTATGTGTCGGTTATTTGCATCAGATTGGCAAGATTTTTCCTTCAATCTTTTTAAAACAATAGCAATTAAAAAGTCCACCCACCTACCCAGCCCACTCACTTCTAATAACACAATGAAAACAGAAGAAAGGTTGGGGTGAAATAAACATTTTTTGTATTAGTTCTGTTGGGGGGGCTTTTCATAAATCTCTGCCTAGAGAAATGAATGTATTCCTCAAACATAATTTGGTACAGTTAGTCCTTGTAGCGTTCGCAATGGACTAAAGCCAAAGTCTTCACTCCGGTCCGTGTTTCCAACGGGAACACGGACCATTCCTATTGGCTGATGCCATTTGACAGCCGGCTATAAAAGGGAGCTGTCAAACGGCATCAGCTGTTGTCCGCCAGCTGGCTGCCTTGTTAGCGCGGCAGCTGCGGCAACCCTTTATTGTTTCAAAAAAGTAAAAAGCTGAAATTCGCTCCGTGTTTGCCTCAGGTATTCCACCGCTCTAAAACACTTGCAACAAGGGCAGGATACATATAAGAGGCAACTGGGCAAAGAATCGCTGAGCGAAGTCACGACAAAAGAGCCGAAGTCACTACCGGAGCTGAATGTCACTTTAAGAGCTACTGTCACTGTGCAAGTGCGAATTTCAACTTTCCTCGTCAGATCCGGTACGCTGAGGCGAGATGACTTCGAACCTTGCATTCCCGCCTTTCAGACCGACAGCGGAAACATGGGAGTCCTACAAAAACTGATTTGATTTTTCCTCGATGCCATAGACCTTGCTGACATTTCCGACATAGGAAAAAGTCCACTTTTTAAGTTTTTGGCGGAGCCACAGTGTTTGACACTGCAACAGCATTATTGGCTCCACATTCAATTAAGACTGTTCCATGGGAAGAATTGCAGGAAATTGTTTCTAACCACTATTCCCCTAAGGCATCCCAAATTGCCAGGCGTCATACTTTTAGAAGACGGATTCAGGCTGAGGGAGAGACTATTAGTGGGTCATGGCTGCCCTACAAACAGCTGCTTGCACTGTGGGTTTAGAGACTATCTGGAGGACATGTTATTAGACCAACTAGTTTGTGGAGTCAGGGATTTAAGGCTAACAAAGGCGTGCATTGGCTAAAGGGGATTTAACCCTTGAATTAGCAATTGAAGAGTCTCAAGCTGCTGAACTATCAGCACTTTCAGCAGCAGAAATTCAGGGAAATCCAATGAGCCAGAGCAGCTCAGCCATCCATTACGATGAAGCCTCCTCAGAAGAATTAGCTCTGAAGGGGCTAATGATGTAAATCACTCAGGCAGCAAAGAACCAGCCAAGGGGAGAAAAGGCCAAACCCCCAATCCACCTCCACGGTCTCAGCCCATTTGTCTAAGCTGTGGAGGAAACCACCTCAGGGCATCCTGCAAGTTCAGGAATGCCATTTGTCTAAAATGCCAGAGGAAGGGTCATTTAGCCAGGATCTGTCAAGCAGGAAAGACTTTTGTCCAAAAGCCTCAGACAACCCAACATTTCCAAAACAAGTTGAAGACTGTTTTATCTGCTATCAAGCCAAGCTGACTAACAAAGGCTCTAACAAAATCAGTGTTTTTGTTTCTATAGAAGGAAAATTTTACAGGATGGAGGTTGACACAGGCTCAGCACTGTCCATCATCTCATGGAGCACCTTGAAGCAACTACTTCCCAGAATGACTAAGAAGAAGCTTCATGGCTGCCAGTTAACCCTACGTGACTACCAAGACAGAACCATCCCAGTCATCAGAAAAGGCAAGTTTTTTGAACATTTTCAAAATTTTAAAGGTCACTTTGCCTTGTAGTAGTGGATGGTGCCCTCCCTAGCCTGTTGGGGTTAGACTGGTTCCCTGCCCTTGGCCTCCATATAAGCGGAATCCACTCTGTTACAAATGCTGAAGTGGACACCTTGTTTAATGGCTATACTGATGTGTTCAGCGAGGGGCTGGGCTGTTATTCAGGAACCCCAATATCTTTCAACTTAGACCCTCAGGAAGTACCAATCTGTTTAAAGCCTCGAAGGGTACCATTTGCAATCCGCCCCAAATTAGACATTGAACTGGACAAATTAATTTAACAAGGTGTATTGGAGCCTGTGGACTTCACAAAATGGGAAACCCAATAGTGACACCCCTGAAGAAAGACGGGAGCGTGAGAATCTGTGCTGGTTACAAGATGTCACTGAACAGTATTTACAAATCAGCGCCTATCCAGTTCCTGTTATCCAGTACCTTCTACATTCTTTTGAGCCAGGAACCATTTTTGCTAAATTAGACATGTCACAGGCCTACCAACAGTTCCCTGTTGATGACACAGCCGCTGAACTACAAACTATTGTTATGCACAGGGGTGCTTTTAAATGTAGGTGCCTCCAATTTGGCATAAGTGTAGCCCCAGGGATTTTCCAATCCTTAATGAAAGGCTTCTCCAAGGATTACCGGGGGTAGTTCTGTATTTGATGACATTTTAATATCTGCCTCTGACAATCCTCAGCTCCTGCAAAGAGTCAGATGAGTCCTCGATCGTTTCAGACAGCATGGCCTTAAGCTCAAGAAAGACAAATGCACTATTGCCACCCCACAGGTAGAATTTTTGGGATACAAAATTGACGCCTCTGGTATTCACCCAATCAAATCCAAAGTAAGGGCTATTCACGAGATACCCACACCAACTAACAAGACTGAGCTCCAAGCTTTTTTAGGACTTCTTAACTTTTACTCTTCATTCTTGCCTCATAAAGCTTCCATTGCAGAGCTGCTGCACAGACTCTTAGACAAGCATCCCCCTGGCACTGGGGACCAAGGGAAGCCCATGACTTTCACACTGTCAAATCATTACTTACATCCAATGCTGTCCTGATACAATTTAATGACAAGTTGCCTTTAGTTTTAGCAGCAGACGCTTCTCCTTTTGGCATAGGTTTTAAGTCATAGGCTGCCTAACGGTTCTGAAGCATCATTGCCTTTTTTCCCCAGCCGAGGCACTACAGCCAAATTGACAAGGAGGCTTTGACTGCAGTTGCTTCTGTCAAAAAATTCCATGAGTTTCTTTATGGACACTATTTTGAGCTGATCACTGATCACAAGCCTCTGTTAGACCTCTGTCTGGTGAAAAACAAACCCCTCAGATTTTGTCTCTAAGAATGAGCAGGGTGGACCTTATTTCTGGCTGCCTATTCCTATACACTTGTTCATCACCCTGGCAAGAGTCTATGCCATGCTGACGCTCTCAGTCGCTGTCCACTGCCTGTTTCCTGTGGAGGATCCTGCACCAACAAATGCTGTTTTACAGATCAATGATCTCAAACTCCCCATAACTGCCTTGATATCGCTGCCCACTCTTCCAGGGATAAGGTAATCGCCCAAGTTCTTGACTGGTGTGGAAGGGGGTGGCCAGCAATTCCTTATGCCTCTGAATTCCTACCTTTCAAAAGTCGCCAGCAGGAACTATCTTCTTTGCAAAGGCTGTTTTACTCTGGGGAACTAGGGTAGTTATCCCTTCTAAATTGCAGAACTCCGTTTTAAAGGTCCTGCATGAGGGCCATCCTGGCATTGTCGGGATGAAGGCCCTGGCTCGCAGTTACGTATGGTGGTCAGGCATGATGCTTCAGGATTACTAGTTGGGTGAATGCTTGTCAGCCATGCCAGGCTACTAGACCTGCTCTACCCACATCCACTCCAGGCAGGTGGGAAGATCCTGGGACCCTTGGTCCCATGTACACATTGATTTGGCTGGCCCTGTTCATGGGCACACATTCTTGATAATGGTTGATTCTTTTTCTCTAAATGGGTTGGAAACTGACCTTAATGACCCACTACAACTTTCAGAAAGTGTCACGAAGGCTCTCTCAAGGATTTTGTGCTACCCATGGCCTCCCTGACCCATTGTGTCTGATAACGGCCCCAGTTTACTTCCTGTGACTTTGAGGTTTTCCTAGCCAACCTAGGTATAAGGCACGCCCTTACAGCTTCCATTTCATCCTGCCAGTAATGGCCTGGCTGAAAGGGCAGTCAGGTCAGTTAAAGAAGCCCTGGCAAGGTTTGGGCTATAGATTGGCACTTTAGGCTCGCTAAGTACCTCCTTAACCCAGCATACAACCCCTGTGCCACACTAATAAGTCTCCAGCTGAACTTCTCATGGGTAGACACGCTGAGGACCACGCCTAGATAGACTGCATCCATATTATGCCCAGTCACACCCA